>JAULBX010011434.1:0-105737 GCA_032358255.1 Heterotrichella gracilis | reverse complement strand
TTGTAACCCACACTTGCTAAGGAGAACGGAATTAGGGGTGTGCACCAACCTAGAAACCCCACACAGAGCCCTTAAACTTTTGGTGCTGTGTGATACTGAAATTCCATTGTGCATATGATGTGACCCCTATCCCTACCTGTGGACTGCGCCCAGCGCTGTGGTCTGCAGGTGCACCCCGCTGTATGAGGCAGCCCCCAGGTCGTTGGTCCCGATGAGGACTACGGCCACCTTCGGGGGCAGCTTGGGCAGCTCCCCGTTCTGTATCCGCCACAGCAGGTGTGCAGTCTGGTCTCCTGCAGGTTAACGTATACCGCTTTGACTTGGCGCTAGATAATGGGATCGTCACCCACTGATGCATCCACCATTGGGGAGGAAGAGCGTGCAGAAGTTTGACAGTTTACGTTTAAGAGTGCAAGCCCCAGTGTATGAGCCCAGTCTTCTGTAAGTATGAGGCCGACAAGAGTGCAAGTATTGCCTTGCAAGTCTGTCAAACTTGCCTGCAATGCCCAGAGGGGCTGTGCGGTACTTGGAGGCAAAGTACTCCTGGAACACGTCCGGAACGCCCTCAGCCCGAGCGATGGGCAGCCCAAGTTGTGTTCCACGGAAACTCTCTGTGATGCTGTCTCCATAGAATACCAGCTCAAACCCCTGGGGCAGTGTAGCTTGGGTTAGACTACTGATAGGAATTGTGAAGCGGCCACTTGGTACTCAAAGACCAACAGACACATCAGCCAAGCAGTTAACTAGTGCACAAAACAGGAAATAGTAGAGCTGGAATATGTTGAAGCACACCTTGTTCTTGTCTGCCTCCTGCACCTCTGACACCAGCTGCTCATGGAGCTGCACCCAGAGTGGCATGTTGGTGCGGGCTTCCGGTCTCACGACAACTTCGGGGTTCATACTGATGTTGCGTGTGCTTACAGCGACCGGAGGCTCGCTGGAAGCCTCCGCAGGAGCGCATATGTCGAGGATCAGGGCCTCCCATGCCCCGATGCACAGCACTGCCCACAGCAGTGCACCCCCCGTCATGGTGGCCAGGGCCAAACGTGCGTAACGTGGTCAAATGCAGGAAAACATGGTGAGCAAGGCCTTGCACAAAGACAGCCACAACCTTGCCACCAGTAAGGTACAATGGTTGCGCGCTTCAACTTTCAAAGTGAGTTTTGACCGCTGGGCAACGTCTCCGGGACACGAGATCAGGCCAAACGAAGTACAATTAGGAGCCTGTGCACTTTACTGAAGGTTTCAGGCTTGAAGTGGGGTTGTACAACCTGGGCTGAGCTCCAGAATACAAAAAACATCCTGGTATCCTGGGGTCGAGTTGAAAGGCTGCCACCTGGCACCAACCGGCCAGCCTGGCAATATTGCAATGCATGCATCTGGTGCAGCAGCAAGATGACCCTTTGAAACGTCTACGAAAAGCCTTAAACTTTAAGTTAAAGCGCACTCGCAAATAATCAAAGGACTGTCGTTGGTACTATCTCACCTACGGAAAGGGGCATAGATAACGTTGTCAGAGAGGGCATTGTCAGCATTGCAACTTACAGTCTTTTCCAAGCCCAAGCTTTATCTTAAAACACTTGGACTGTGCCAGTGATATTTACCTTACGTCAGATACGCGCAAGCAGTCTTGCCTCCGGTCTGTGGACCAAGTGATACATGGGCAACGTTATATCCCGTTCACAATGCATGCATATGCAAACCTGGGCACTTACTAATTCGCTGTACCTCTTAGCACCGGCAAACCTCAGCACCAGCGCATGAAGTTGTTCTAATCAATTTTTTAGTATTTTGACTGTGGCTAGTTCACTAGTCTTTTACAACGTGCACAAGACTTTGTAAAGTCACGTTCAGGGGCACAAAACTGGTATTGAACATGGCGAAATCAAGGTGGGCAAGCTTGATTTTGCGTGCTTCATGCACAGGCTTAATAAATGCTGAATACTGTGGCCAAAAACACCCTGGGTTTGCTGAAGTTGTCGTCAACAACAGAGTGCACTTTCACACAGGAAAGGACCATCGTCGTGCACCCTGGAAACAGCTGGCAAGGGCGTTGTCGGCCTGCTGGTGTGTTCAGCACTGGTGTTGATTATGACAACCGATCCAGTCATACATGATTGGATACTTGGGCTTGTGGGGCTCTACAAAGATGGACCTATGGCCACACCAGGGCCCAGAATCCAGGTGTCCACACGATGTTATGAGTTGGCGCGTTTGAACCACAGTGTTGATTCACCGAATGCTGATAAGGTCTTGCGGTGCTCTGCAGGATAATTGGTTCGATATGCATTACCGATTTGTGGACAAGATTGCTGCAGCAGACAATGCCACCTCGGTAAGTAATCTACCTTGTGGCATGTCTACTGCCTCACATATGACTGCCTCACTGCTCACATTTCCTAGTTTTTTGTACTCCCAATACTGTAACCAAATACCACACTCAAACTGGTACGCATACCCTACGACAGGGCTATGAGCTTCTGTTCTATGGCGACTCCATCACCGAATGCTTCCTGGGAACCAGCCTCGGGGAACCCAGAAGGCGATGCAAAGGGGTCCCAGAGGTGTTTGCACAGCACTATGCAAAGTACAAGGGAGCGGCAATCGCCATAGGAGGTATGTGCTGCACATTACTTTGAACAAAGAGGTAGCAACTATGTACTGAAGATGGCGCTATTTTAGAGCTCCGCTGCTGCCATCAATGTTATCTTTTGTATTGTTGTGCAAAACGTCCCGTTTTCATGGTTGTTACTGTAATTCACCATACATAAAATTGAATATAAGACATTTTCATTCTATTATAATGGTGTTGCAGGTGATCAGACGGGTCATTTGCTTTGGCGACTGCGGCATGGGGAACTGCCCGCAAAGAATTTCCCAAAGATCGCTGTTCTGCTGATAGGGACCAACGATATTGGTGCCGTTCGATGGGGTGGGCGCAAGGCATTCAATGATGCTGCTGATACCGCCTCACAAAGGTATATTGTCTGTGTGTTTTGCGCCTGCTTGTCTTGTTGCTTGAACAGTACAGCTGATGACAGGTGTGTTGATGCCATCCGACCCTCAACGCTGCAGGTTGACAGCTATCCTTGACCTCCTGTCCAAGCGAATGAACTCCACACAGGTCATCGTCATGGCACTCCTGCCCCGTGGCCAATCACCAACCAGCTTTGAGCAGCCCAGCAGTTACACAGCAGCAATCAACCGCTTCAACGCCAACGTGCGGGCGACGTGCAGGGACCGCAACGTGGTTTTCTACGACTGCGGTGGCCAGTTTGTGGAGTCAGCCAGCACCACAAGTACCGAGGTGGCAGCGATACGCATCAATGAGACGCTCATGCCGGATGCATTGCACCCAAATGTGGATGGCATGGAGGTTTTCACATCATGCCTTGACCCTGTGATCGAGGCGGTACTTGAAGCAAGCTCAGATGGGACCAACAAGAAGTCGTGGCTGGCGACGCTCGCTGACAAGATGTCTGGGAAGGGCGGAGGCAGATGACATGGGTTACATCTACCATCTTCATCTATCGCCATGATGGCTTCCAATCCACCGGCCTATGTCATATTGTTGTGGTGTAGTAGTGCTGGGTTACTAAAAGTGTCAAAGGGCACTATCATGCAGAATTGTATCTTATACGTCTGTCTATTTCAAGTTCACGGTGCACAAGCAATATTGGGTGCCCTGGCGCTGTGTCTCTTTTGTGGGTGAGAGGTCTGCAGGCGGGTGTACCCGCTTATTGCTTTTTACTGTTTATTTTTGCTCCTGCCATCTTCTTATCATAGTCAACTCTTGCAGCAAAGCAAATGATCGATGCATGTTGCGCGACTGACTCTTTGTTGTATGGCCCTTTTGGGCGCCATTTTTATTTCAGTGCATATTTTGTTTGTAGTACTGTAGGTGGCGCAGGTCAGGTTACCTTCTGACAGAACTTACATCCTGGGGAGATAAATTAGTATTTGCGTGGATGTGGTTCACTTCAGGCTTTTAGGGTTGCTTAGCGGTCTAGACGGTAGTACAAATGCATATTAATAGTCGAACAATATCAACTGGGTACTTTGATTGCAAAACGCTGTTGCTATGGGGCAGTGATAAATGACCTGGCAGCAGCACTGCGCAGGATTTTTGCTTTTACTGCTCAGGCTGAGTCTGGCTGTTGAGCTTGAAAGCTTAGGGATTGTCGCCATTGTGATCGTGGTGTTGCCACCCACTCCCTTGTTTACGTATTCAAAATCCAGTCATGATGGCGTGTGGCTTCACCCCGATGCTGCATATGGTGTGGGGTATGTACCATCTTGTAAAATGTTTGCAGCTGTACATGGAGGGGCCGCTGAACGTTTGCTTTTGGTGACCTCATTATTTTACGCCGTGTATATTTCGTCAACTTGAATGACGTCGGATGGCAGATCTTGTCGCCAAAACAACTTATAGAACAGCATTGCCATGGTCAACTTTCTTGCTGTAGGAGGAGCCTCCAGGCACTGCTTCCAGGACTCAATAATTTACAACTATTTTCAGTGTACCCTTAGGTAGGGTTTCTCTGAGGGGCATTCTAAAAAAGGAAATATTTCCAGGCATAAATGCAGCTTCCACAGTTTTTTGACGAAGAGCTCTAGACACGCTCTTGTTGACATATGCGTCGAAATTGTTGCATCGCACACAGTCCTCCCCAACTGCTTCACTTTAGGTGGGAGCCATTGGCCGTGTTCGCCACTGACGGTGGCATGCACCCCATGCCTGGACACTCCCTTGCTTCAAACCAGCAGCTTGTTCTGTTGCACGCTACGAGTTGTGCTCTCAAGAGATTTTTATTCCACACGAATCGTTGCCAACTCTTTAGTTCGTTGAGGAACAACCACGTAGAAGCCAGGTGTGCATATATGCATGCACTTGAAACCTGCATTTTTTTCTCTTTGCAAAACCCAAGCCATACCAGGTGCAATATACGTAGTAGATATAACGCGTACGTGATTGAAGGCAACAACTAAGCCCTGTCGCTTTCTTTTGGCAAAAGTCTTGGGTGCAATTGGTCTGAGTCACTCACTGGCAGTCCTGGAACATTTTCAGCACCTGCACACACTTGGTAGTTGAACAGCTGACAACTTCTTTATTCACAATGGGCATCGGATGGGTGTGGAAAGCTTATGTGGCGGCGCTGGAGGGGCATCCTTTGCCCATGCAGATGCTCACATCGGCTATTTTATGGTAAGGGTCTAAGTCATGAACCAACGCAGATCAGCACTCCGGTCTTTTGTGTACCTATAAAACCTGCTGTGCAAATGCAGGTTCATTGGTGATGTTCTCGCTCAAGCAATGGATCGCAGTCTGGTAAGCCCTGGCCTGCCTGAACCCTAAACCCTAGAGTCAAAACCCTAGACTTTGGTACGTCTTGGCAAAACCCTTATGCCTAAACCGTGCCTACCATGCATCTGCAGCAGGAAAGCTACTGGAAAATTACCTTTCTGCTGGCTGTGTATAGCCTGCCGAACAGCAAACATAAACCCTAAACCTTGCGCCCTAGCTGACCTGCTCCTGCCTGTGTCGCCACAGGGGAGCAACTGGAGGAGAACCTTCCTGACGGCTGTGTATGGTGCATTATTTGTTGGTAGGTTGACGATTTGTTGCTCTTGAGCATGCTCTATTGCTTTTCCTTAACAAACTCCTTGGGATATTACACATGTGTTGAAGCGGTTGCGCACCATATGTGGGCAGGTCCTTTTGGCAACTTCTGGTACCTGTTTCTTGACTGGGCGGCCCATGAGGTCTTCCCTTCTTCTGAAGCACTGTTCATCGTCTTCAAGGCAAGTTCTTTCTCGCATCATTGTATGGCTCCGCGCTGCACATAATAACCATGCGTACTTCACTATGTGTCATGCATACCTCACTATTTGCCATCTGATCTACCAACAATGCAAGTGCATGCATTCCAGCTTTGAAGCCAGTTTAGCCTGTCTTGATGTGCTTCACCCCATTAAGAACCCATGCTTATCGGAGACACTTTCAGCATAAAGCAAGTGACCATGACCAGCAAATGACCACCAATGGCTAATCGTGCCGCTTGCGGCACTGGTGTGTCACCAACGAAACGAGAGTCTGACGGTTGCCATGCTGTTGCAGGTTTTGGTTGACCTTGCCGTATTTGGTTCCCTACACATACTGCTGTTCTTTACGTACTTGACGTTGGTGGAAGGCGGCAGTCTCAAGGTATGTGGGTGTCGACGTGATGGCTGGGTATGTGACCAATCCATAATGCAACTAGTTATAGCCTGCATACCAATAGGGCCTGATCACCGGGCATCAGTGCATTTCCAGCAGCACGTGTGACTGATTTGACTTGCTTCTGTCAAACCCAGGATGCCCGAGACAAAATCAAGAAGGACTTTTTACCCACATACGCTGCTGTGTGGTCGTTCTGGCCTGCCTTCCAAGCCATCAATTTTTGGAAAGTGCCAGTTGAACATCAGCTCCTGGCGGTCAATGTTGCCTGCTTGCTGGACTCTACCTTCATGTGCTGGTGAGCTGGCAATGCATGGCATCCCTGCGTGGTCAAGGCTGCACCCAAAACCACTGTTGTGAGTGTAATGCTGGCAAATGCACCTGTGAAATCCATGGTGTTCAACCATGCCTGCAAAACTATAGGGCGTTTGTCTGACAAATTGCCATGCTAATGCATGGCCTGTGTCATCGAGCATCACAAAGCATCCAGAAGCATGTGGCAGACGTTGCATCATATTTTGACAATATTGCTGATAAAACCATGGGTTCTTACAAGGTTTCCTTGAACTTTAGGGCAAGGAGCCATGCAGACTGGTCCGGAGCGATACGGGCAGCGTTTCTCAGATGCATTGGCCGCAGAAAGGAAGTAGCTGGGGAGTGGAGGCGCATCAATGACAGTGAGCAAGGGGATGCGTGGAACAACACTGTGACAGAGGATGAGGAGCCGCACTTGGAAGCGCTGTTGCCAGCACCAGATGTGACACAAGCTCAGGGCATCGTTACCGACAAGCCATAGGCCGTTGCATACTCAGTGCATCCTGCCTAAGTGTAAGCATTGGGCTGCATCATTGGTATGGTGCCATGTCTGCTTCATTCAAAGCATGCCAGGTTGAATGATGGGCAGTTTACGTTGTACATTATGATCTTCATTTTTATCGACCATGTGTATATTTTTGCAACAAAACATACTGCAGTATGTTTTCCACTCCTCAAGTTTATTACACGTTATTTCTGTCACAACGCTATAGGAAATGCAGCAGGGCATGGGCTTCCAGTCAGGCTGTAAGACACACATTATCTGTTGGTTGGTGATATGAAATAATCCCCTGTACTTGTACCTGTACTGAAATAAGGGAGTTTGCTTTTACAGTCTTTTCCCTTTGCCCCGGGCAATGCAATAGGACGAATGAGATTGCAGTCAGGCCGTAAGAACCGCATTCCATGTATCGAGTATGCAAGTGGAATGATTGTAAAATATCATTGCTGCAACTTCAGCTTTAACAAGTGGACAGTCTGAGTGCGCCACTTGAGCGCAATGCGATGCCGCCGCTGGTGCACAGGCAACACCCCAGTGTGCCATGCAGGTTGTCAGCTGGTGGATCAATGTATGACGACTGTCCAATATACTCCTTATTGGCAGGGTCAGGTCCATATCTAAATCCCCCACTCCTGAATGCAGAAACAAAAATGGGGAGGTTTTGTCTCGCCCTTATAACCCACCGTCCGCACCTCGCCGTTTAACCGCCGTTTGCAAGCAAATCCTTTCTGGGAAACAGTGCCGAAAGAACAAGTGCCCAAAGTGCGCCTGTGGCGGTAGACAAACCCACATCTATGATCCAGCAAACCAAATAGTCGAGGACCTCAACCTCATAGCGCATGACGGCCGCTGCTGCTGCGTGCATGCACTAAATATGGCATCAGACATCCCCATGGAGGGCACAGAGCCCACAAGTGCACCTCCAGAGCGCATTGAACCCATCTCTTTCGACATATTCTTGACCATCAAGTCCGTTCAGACGCAGCATGGGTTGAGGCACGGGGACTTCTCGCGATACAGGCACGGCGCACCGACGTTTGGGCAGTACTGTAGTTGCATGCACTCTAGCAATACCGCCACATCAGCAACAACTAGCTTTGCACATACAGGCACTGTTTATCCAATCTCTTGACCTTGCGCGATGTGAGATTCTGCTGGGTCACCGTTTTGCACCACTCTGCACACCAGTGCACATCATGACAGCACCTTGCCTGTGCAGGCAGTACTGTGCAAGAAAGCTGAGGCGGTTGTACAAAGGGGTGAAGCTCCTGCACGGCAAGGGGAGGTACCACAAGAAGAAGCTTGAGCCCAATATGGTCACGGAAGTGAGGTACGCAAGGATATCTGGTGCTGCAACCTTTGCATATGCATGCATATACAAAGCAGATATGCATGCTCACTAGGCCGCGCATCCTCTCCTCCGCTGCGGGGAGGTTTGAGAGGCTACCTCTATCCCAGCTTCATAACAGTCGCAGCGGGTACTCAATTCTTCACTTATTCGTATTCATGCATGCTCATGGACTCCATGCATCGCTGCAGGCACCTACAAGTGCCCCTCTTCAGCGCCGAGCGGGCCTGGGCGCTAGCCATGGAGCTGAAGAACCAAATAGAGGAAAAGGTGGAGCCGCGCAAGCGCCATCACCTCATCAGGCGGCTGCAGAAGGCCGAGTTCTGGGCCAACGAGCTGGTGCGCCTTACAAAAAAAAAAAAAACTTTTCTAGCTATATAAGGTTATGAGATTTAATTGTTGTTGCTTTTCTACATAAAGAAGGTCAAGTTGATGACGAAGAACCAATTCTAAAAGATGGCCTGTAAAATTATGATAATATCCAGGTGATGAAACTCCACTTATTTCAGGTTCGGCTCTCCAGCGACAAGGCAGACACCCGCACCTCGCTGGAGGCGGACGCGTATGCCACCCTGATGGCGGGGAACGTGCTGCTGGAGAAGGAGGTCAACTGGGAGGGGGCGCGCGCCAAGTTCCTGCGCGCACAGTACGTGGCGCATATGCATGCATACCGCATTTGCGCGTATCAGGCTCGCACTCATTATAATATAGGCATCGGCGCCCGTATGGTCATTGCAACAGCAGGGTTGCCATTGCGCCTGTGGGGATAGCCTAAGAAGGCAACCATGTCAACCTCGCACACGCGGGGGTGCAGTACTTTGTCACAACCACGTTCTCCCCCGCACCCATTGCTGCATCCGCAACCCCACAGTATCCACCGCCGCATCTGCGCCTCCCCGCATCCGCGCCTCACCGCACTCACACAATCACCCCTACTACATCCCCACCGCACCCACAGCACCGCATGTACGCCACCGCATCCGCATGACCACCGCATCCACAGGAAGCTGCTAGAGGCGCTGGCACCGTAGGCGACTTCAACCAGACCGTTTGCAAACCTTAAATGATCCTAGGTTTTGCTTCCATGGGAAGCTGCTAGAGGAGCTGGCGCGTGTGGGCGACTTCAATCAGCAGAGCTTGTGCAACCCCTTAATCACGAACCTTAAAACCCTAACCCTACATTTTGCTCCCACAGGAAGCTTCTAGAGGAGCTGGCGCGCGTGGGTGACTTCAACCAGCAGAGCGTGTGCAAGCAGCGGCTGGACGAGATTGAGCCCACTGTGCGCTACTGCAACTACCAGCTAAGCCGCAAGGGGGGCAACTCACCCGACGTGTCGGAGCTGCTGCAGGAGACGTCGGACAACCCAGCCACAGACCTGCTGCAGGTGACTAGGCAAAGTCTACTGGTATTGCATTGTAACAAAAGAAAACGCATAATGGTATTTTGAGTGCATGATTTGATGTCTTGGAAAGGATTCAAGCTGCTGCAGGTGACTAAGCAACACCCCTTAGCATGGAAGGATTCTCTTGGTGTTCAGTAGTACCCGAAAAGTCGCATGACATAATCTGCACGACTGTTGTGAAAATGATTTCGGAAACAATTGTGAAGAATTTATTTCCTTTTCAAAACCAGGCAGGGTAAATTTCTGTTTTTCAACCTAACTGATGTAAGTTATTATTTCCAAACCCAAGATGCCACGAACCTGCAGGTTTTGGTTCCCTTTAGCAATGCATTTTCTCGTACCTGCAGAGCAAACTGGCAGCGCTGGCGTCCGAGGCGCGCGCCAGCCAGGCCTCCTCCACCTCCACCCTGCAGTGGAGGGGGATCAGCTACTCGATACGCAACGAGAAGGTCAGGCTCAGCATCCACCAGGGAAACGAGTTTGCCAGCCAGCTGGAGGGCGCCATGGACGAGGATGGCATCGACAGCCGCCTGGCGCTGTATGACAAGATGATCAATGCGCTCAATGACGGCAAGGCGCTGCTGCGGTCGGTGGTGGTGACGAGCGCAGGTGCGGTATAGTATCATCCCTTCTGTATCAATTTAAGGAAACAGGAGTGATTCTCGCAATCCAAATAAAAATGGCAATGTTAACTCCAGCCTCAGCTCTTGCTGGCACCACTGGGTTGATTGAGGGGGAGGCGCTGCTGACCACGGTGCTGGACCGCACCGTCTCGAATTAATATCTCATTATTGACACTACAAGTTTTAGTTGTCTATTGACACAACCCATTTGCCTGTCGTGTCTCATGCGCCTGCCTCCCCCCATAGGCACGGCTGATGCCGGCACCAACGTGCTGGATGAGGTCAAGGCGCTGCTGGCAGCGATGCAGGGCGTCATGTAGTATAAATATCTTATTAATTTGCACTCAAATCTGTTTCTGTTGTCATAACCCATGCGCATGCCTCCCCCCACACACACAGGCACAGCTGATGCGGGCACCACCGAGCTTGATGAGGTGAAGGCGTTGCTGACAGCGGTGCAGGCCACAGTTCTGGAGCGCACCATTGAGCGCAACCTGCTGCTGGGGGCCAACGCCAAGCTGCGCTTTGAGAGCACGCAGATCCGGGGCCTGGCGGGGAGTAAAGCCAAGGTGGGTGGCAACGATGGTGATTGAAATATATTGATATACTATTATTTTAAATGTCATGTCATGAAAGGTGATATTGAGTTCTTGACGGGAATGGTGGATTCAATGTATTGTGTATCAATTCATATGTAGTTGATTGAGAGCGCGCAAATACGTAGTCTAGGAAGACACATGGTCCGGTGACCTGGCACACATGGAGGGCAGTCTTGGGCGATTTGGAAATACATTGTTATCTCACATTGTCTGCCCCGCTTCCACCCAGGACAAGGAGCGTGTGAGCAAGCCTGAGGACATTGTGCGCCTGTACGACACGCTGCTTGTGAACGTGTCTGAGCTCACAGATGTGGCCTCGGAAGCAGCGGGGGCAAAGGGGGAGGAGCTGCTGGAGGAGTGCGCAGCAAGGGTACGCCGGGTTCCCTTCAGTTGCAATCAATTGCAGATCGTTCCTTCATCAATCCAAATCAATTACAAACTGTTACCTGACAAGTGCTAAGTAAAGCGCCACCCTCTCGCGTGGGCTACAGTGGGCAACTCCTCTAGTCTGGGTGCTGAAATGTGCTTTAAAGCTGGCAGCATCTCTATACAGGCATGCGCTTTGCCTGTGGGTGGGGTGGACCATACAGCATTGCTATGCCGTTGATCCACTAGGTGATTTTGTCCGCAGGCCGCTGAGTTCCAGGCAATCCGGTGCTACTACGTGGCACACTCCTACCTGGCCTCTGAAAAATACGTGGAGGCATACGCGCTCTTTGACAGGGCGGTGGACAGGGCTGAGGAGGCGTTGAGAGGGCACGAGGTATGTGGTGGCATGGGTGCATGGCCAGCATTGACAAGGGTGTTGTGGCCATTGTGGCAATCTCCTGCGCGGATTTGCACCTGTTTGCATGGCGCAAATGTCCGCCAACCTGCCTCAAGTGTACCTGGTGGTGAAGGTGCACTTGAGGCGGGTTGGCGGACACTCACGCCATGCAGCCAGCGCCCATTATTCTAGGGGTTATCGGGATGTTGAGCTTTAGAGTTTGGTGTAGCCCTACACATGAACCAGCACAGTGGAAGCAAGCAATTGACATGGTAGAAATCGGGTGCTGGGACTCAATTCTAAATTTAAATCCTGATCCGCCCGACTCCTGTGGCCCACACTATCTCCTCAAGCTTTGTTTGTTTTTAGTTGAACGCATTGGAATTTCAAAGCTGAAAGCAAACCTACTTTGCGCAGGTCTCCACCACCTCGGCGCAGGCCCTGCAGGAGGTGAGGGACAAGGCCAGCGCCTTCCAGTGCGTGGCACAGGCGGAGGAGCACGCGGCGCAGCAGCAGGGCGCGGAGCGCATGGGCGGGTTGACCTTGGAGGAAGAAGCAGCCCAGGAAAGCGCCACCAAGTACCTGGCAGATCACCTGGACAGCTGGGAGTCGTTCGCCGGGGAGGGCGGCGCGGCGGTGTTCCGGCTGCCGCCGCTGCCGCAGGCCATCCCCATGCCGCCCATCATGTTTGACACCGCCTTTGACTACATCACCTTCCCCTCGCTTGACCACCGGGTGGCTGTCAAGGAGGCAGAGAAGAAGAGCACCTTCCAAATGGCGGCCAGCCTGTTCTCATGGAAGCGGTGAGCACCTGTGGCGGGACAAGCCGCGTTTGGAACATTGTCAGCGCATGGATCGTGGTGTGTGCAGTGCGGTTGTGGGTGGCGATGCCATGTGATTTCACCACCTTCCCCTCGCTGGACCATCTAGAAGCAGCTGAGGAGGCAGAAGCGGGGAAGGGCATGGTTTCAAGTGCGGCCAGCCTATCCTCTTGGGAGCAGTGAGCACCCACCCGCTTTTTAACTGTGTGGGGCACCTGTGACGGTGCATTGTGCCAGCATTTGGGGGGTGGGGGTGGCGCTGCAGCAGCTGGTGGTGCTGGGCCTGTGCCAGCTAGCATGGGATGCCATGGCTACCAACGGGAGCATCATGGATACAGCATCACTCGCGCTTTGTAGGGGACATAGCCGTATACCTTGGTGGGCCCTTGCTGGGTACCACACTGAGGACGTATTGCGGCTAGGTCAGAACAAAGCAGCTGTAACAGTTGGCATGCCTTTCGAAGGATCACTGGGCTCTGCCTGGTCAGCACTTCCTGTACAACCTTGCTTTTGAGAGGCTGCTGGTACTCTTCATGCTGCAAGTTGTAGTCAGGGATGCTGAGTACGACATAGACTCGTGTACTTTTGGGGCTTGTAATTGTTCGTTTCTTCATTGATGTTGCTGAATCTGCCTGCTCAGTGGCGGGGACCGGAAAATTGTTGCCTGGCCTGGCGATGGGATTACTAATCCCATTGGCAATGCCTTTGCCATCATTATGCGACTGGATACCATGGCGCATGCGATGTGTCAGCCCCAACCTCAAATTCCCCATTTGCTGCCAGCAAATCGGATACCGTACCATCAGCCGGGTGGGGGTCGGGGAGAAGATGTCTTCAGGAGAATGAACGGGTTTTTGGGGCGTGCCGTGAAAGGCGAGCGGGTCGCGGGTTACCATGATGGCATTGCACTAGGCCTATTGCACGGTTTGCCGGGTCCTGGACTGTCTTCAACTGAAGTTTTTTAGGATCATTTGAATCATTCTGCCAGTATCGGATACTTTGCAGCTGCTGCAGCCCAAAATGAAATATTATTAAACCTTGCCAAAATGGTTTTGCAAGAAAACAAAATGCTTTCAAAAAGCAATCAATTGGTTCCCTCGACAAAAGTCAGTGGGCACATTGCAAAAGCTGTTTGCAATTTTATTGACTCAACTTGTGTGAAACAGTCCAACAACAACTCCGGGTACCATTATGCTGTAAACGAGTTGCTGGGCAGTAGTGTCAGCTGGTGTACCACTGGCCAGGGTGACCTAGAAGGTGAACTGTTACAGCTTGACTCGTGCTCGTCCTCGGCCAGGGTCCTAACTGGGAGTAATCCACCACTCGAAAGAGCACAGTAGCTTTGGTTGGGCTGCCAGTGTAGAACATGCAACCAATTGGGACGATACAATAGGCTTGAAGCTTAACTTATCCAGAGTGCATGAACGTGACCGTTGTTTGAAACGGGTGAGGCTCAGAGTCCTCTAGCCCCTGTGGAAACAGGCCAACTTGCTCCCGTGCATTCTAGACCCATATCAGTTACTTTTACCTCGTGGCTGTCTCATATCCAGCTTGGAGATCCTTCTTGGAATTGTACTGTTGACTTGAGTGACTGCACCCAGTGGGGTCAACCGCCAGTGGCACCATGGCCCATGTGTCTCCCCTGATCCAGCATACAGAAACCTTGATACAGTCTATTGTGCAGCAAAACCCAGTTGATACATTGCCTGAAGCAGAAACACTTGAAAAACTTCGATCAGCAGTTTTTGCCATCACTTCCACTGTGAAGTCCAGTGCTAGTGGTGCAGCAGCGGTTTCAAGAGAGGACAACTTGAAGATATGGGGGCTTGCATGCATTCTTTGGGTGAGGACTTGGGTGCTCAAATGTGAAACTATTGCAACATGATGTCACAGTGCTGTACCCCATGATGTTCATCAGGATGTTTTGCAGCACACTATCCTCAGCGTGGGGGGCTATGTGATGCAGTGCCTGTGCGAGCTTGCACACCAAGGCAAGCCAATCCATTAGCTGTTTGGCACGTACACAGTTGTTCACATTGATTCTGTGGCTGGCATAGTGACTCATTGACCAGGTGTTGTGTCCAAGGATTACACATGGCAGTGCATGTGGGATGCCATTTCTCCAATAACACCCTAACTGCTGCGCAGAACCATTGTGTGTCATTGTTCAACACAGCTGATGCAGGGACAAGTTCTGAGAGTGCGCAATTGCGCAATGCTGCAAGGTCTGTGGCTGGACAAATTGTCTTGCACCCATGAAGGGGGATATTGCCAGTAGTAGCCGTCAGTTTTTGGTGCTTCACGTTGGCACATGACTTAATATTTTTATTTTTTTTACATTTAAGAGCACACCAGTTTTCTTTGCTCCTCGGACAAGGTATATGCTTTTGCGCATTATATGAGTGATGGGTTGTGTTATGCATGCAGTGATCTACTGGCTGTGGTTGATGACAAATGCCTGGATCAGGACCAGAAGGTCTGCAAACTGATATTTTACACCAAGGTAATTACAATATGCCACAAGTTGCTTTGTTGTCCATATCTGTACAACATGCAGCTTTTCATGTTGTTCATGATGCAGTCACCAAGCCGTCATCATCCAATTTGGCAGCATAAAGGCATGTTATGTGGTTTAGGGTAAACCCTAAACCCTAAACCCTAAACAATGCGTGCAATACAGATCTGGTCACATGAAGTACTGTTGCTCAGGCAGGAGAGATGTGGGCAAAGCTGCAACAGCATGAAAATGCAGAGTCATGCCTTGCCAAGGCATCTGCGTACGCTGAAACTGTATTGCTGTCTCATCCACTGAGCATCTACACCAACCGATCAACATTGGCGGAGGCCTATTTCACCATGGTGCTATCCCGCATTAGTGGCTGCTGGAAACTTGATCAACAGGTACACACCAAGCGCCCGCAAAGAAAGGAGTGTCCCACAACATGTCCTGCGTCTCATTGAACTCGTGCTAGATGATTCATATGATGCATATGCTTGATGCCAATGTGTGTCTTACTCACACTGCCACGCAATTGGTCTGCAGGCGCTTGCTGCCAGCCTGATTGGTCAGGCTAAGGATTTCATCAACAACGATGGCCTCAGCACCCAGGAGGCTGCCTCCCTTGCAGTACCCCTGGCAGACCTACTGGTCCAAAGGGCACATGAACTGCTGTCAAAACCAGACCCTAAGCATGATCAAGCCTTGGATCTCCTGAATTCTGGTAGGTACACCAATTGCATGCCATGCGGAGAAAGTGTATTTGCCCTTGTTGAGGGCAGACTTGTCCTGTCAGGAAGCAGTAGCATGCATGGACAGTGGCTGCTGTTTCAGATTACGCAAACACACGTGTCAAATTTGTTACCCACACATTGTTGTATGGTTCAGTTGTGCTGCATCAATGCTGCTGCACATATATGGCTGCACAGTGTGCTAAGAATAATGCACTGCTTGCACTCCTAATGCAGCATATCAGACATTGACCTCAGTAGAGTATGATGAAGATTCAGAGGCATTTGAGAGGCACGCGCACCTGGTGTTGACCAAGGTAAGCTGGTGAACGCATCAAAGGTCAAAGGTCAGTACAATGGTTGCAGATAACAGGTTGATGGTTGAACCACACATTGGTCAGATGGTTGAAATAAGGGACCCTAGACTATTTCTCAAGCTAAGTCCGAAACACAATGGTACGGTAAACAGACTTTGCACCCTGATTGGAAGGTGAATGCTTGCAACTGCTGACACAGGTGCTGAGGCTACTGGCGCAAGCGCACCTGTGCACTGGCGCAAATGCTGCTGCAGCACTGAACTGTGTCAACGGCTTGAGGGAACTGGACAGCGCCCTGTCTAGCGACCCCGAGACATGCCTCTTGGCGTTGCAGACCTTCATGCAGCTAGGGAGGGGTGAAGAAGCTGCCACAGAGCTCCTCAGCCTGGTATCAAACCCAGAATCTGATGCAAGGCAGTGCTTGGGTGGCGTGAGCACAATGCTTGGTGTATCTGGGAGAGCCACAGCAATAACCCCAGCCTTGCAGATCCTTATGGAGAGGTTCTCACAGGACGAGAATTTCATCATCCACATGGTGCAAAGCTTGCTGTTATGTGATGAGGTGCGGCATGTCACATCATCTGCGTGTTTCTTTGGGATTATGTGCACACGCTGGCCACTCCAGGTGGTGAGCCAATGCATTTGCTGTATGCAGTGCTGTAGCTCAACGGGGATTTCCCCCCAGTTATACAGTCTTTTATAAACATACAATTTTCTTATCATATCTGAAGTCCGCTGCTTGTGAACACGCAGGAGAGCAATGCTGATGAACGCGAAACAATTGTGCTGGAAGTAGTTGGGAATGAAGCTGTCCTCAAGCGCTTGGCCTGTGATGCTGAGGTGTGGCCCCCAGGGTAGTGCAGGGTTCACGAACCTAGACAATTGGGAGGTTTACTCTTGCGCATAGTTAAAAATATAATCTGTACAGAATTTACCTTGCGATGGCTCTTGTGTGACACACTGTCCACAGGATGCTGTAGTTGCCAGCTGTCAGCAAAGGTTTGCGACAAACATCCAAGCTGTGTAGCCACCCACTTCTCCAGCAAAATGGGCCAACGGGGTCCCCGGTCTAGCAATGGCAGGCGTGCATGCGGCGTGCATGCATTGCAGACTGCATACATTAGCAATAGGAAAGCTCTAGTTGTGAAAAAATTTCTCTTTGCCCAGCTTGATTCATTAACATTTTTTCTCTGTTGTATGCAACAGGGTGATGACCTGGAAGCCAGCAAGCATCACAGGGCCTTATACGGGCTGCTGTTCAACCAAGCTGTGTCACATTTCCATGGGAAGAAGCACACCCAGGCCAACAAGCTGCTCACAGCTTGTCTTGTTTACGCATCAAAAGACAACCTGGCAAAGGTTGGCAGGCTGCAGGCGCTGTGCAGCATGGCACTTGGGAATGTGGCCAGAGCGCTGGAGTATCTGGATATCGCTGAGAAAGCAGACAGTGACAGTACCTTGACCTACTTCTTGAGGTAACTAAGGCCTTAGGCTGCCATTATACCAATACACTGACCCCGTGGCATTGCTGCACAGTGCCTGCAGGGAAAACTGCATATTAGGTCCATAACTCTCATCACTGTCGGGGCTTTGGACGCAATGCTCGCAATCAAATTTACCGATCAGGTCATGTGCTGCGTGGTACAGGGTGCGATGCTTTATTGAGATGAAAGATGGTGACGCTGCCAGCTTGCAATTACAGAAAATGATGAAATGCTCGGACGCTCATCCAGATTTTTTGAAAGTAGGTTGATGGCCAAGTGCCGCATGTCTCCTACACAAAACATTACATCTATTGATCAAGATATGAACGGCCTGGTGCAAGCATCACTTACATGGTTGGTTGTGCAATTTGCAAAGTAACTGCACACTATACAAGGGAGTGAATACCGTCAAGAAGTATGTCAAGCTGTTGTGCAATATCAAATCCAAGTGCTCACTGTGTGACCATGCAGGTCGTGTGTCAAGAGGCAGTCAAGCATGGCGTGCATGCAACAGCACAAGCATGCCTGATCCACCTCCTGAAGCTCCACGCAGAAGGAGCTCAGGCACAGAATGGAGAAGGGGCTTTGCTGCTGCAAAATCTCATCAAGCTTACCTGTGACAATGCAGCAGACACCACAGCTCATGATGCAAGTGCTTCAGCCGATGATGTAGACAATGAGGCTATCAGCACACGAAGACTTAAGATTTTTGAAGAGTTGGCAAAGTATTTGAACATGGCAGCTGGATTGCTGGAGAAGCATGGAAGTGATTTCTTTTCCAACATGGTGCGTCAAGCCTTGGCGCTGCCTGCAACTTACTTACATGCATCCATAAGTACAGGCAGATTAATAGTCAGTCTTACATGCCTTGCCCCCAACCAGGCCTGTCCTGTAATTGTTTATTCCACATCTGCGCCAGTGGTGTCAATCATCAGAATCGCGTCATGCAAGCCCAGCAACCAACCCAGTTTCAATTTTTTCAATATAAAGTTAACCTGGTTAGTAACATTCACTGCCAATGCTGTGCAGCCAAGCCAGTTGGAATACTTTACTGGAGTTGCCTGGAACACTGCTATTGAAGCAGCTCAGGTACGCGCACATGGCCCAAACTCTTTCAGGCAAGCTGAAGGTACCGCGTAGTGGGCACTCCTTTGGGGAATACCCAGCATTTAAAACATTTGCTA
The DNA here is from genome assembly GCA_032358255.1 of Heterotrichella gracilis. NCBI lineage: Eukaryota > Xanthophyceae > Tribonematales > Xanthonemataceae > Heterotrichella > Heterotrichella gracilis. The sequence goes on along the minus strand of JAULBX010011434.1, from coordinate 86,930 downwards.
CAGGTCCTACAAATCTGATATTGGGTGGTGCAATGATTGCAGGACAAGCTGTACCAGCCCTGCGCAGTGCTCTTTGCCGCATGTGGCAGCTTCTGCGCTGGCCATCCGTCTCCTGACATGGCAACACTTCAGAAGCAAAGAGTAAGCTCTCAATGCATTGCTGAGCATGACAATGCACTTTGCCAATTGCGTCAACTACCTGTGTTGGGTAAGGAAATTTTATCCCTGTCCGCATTTGGATGCTTGTGATGGGACCCGGTGCTATTACGCCTTTTGGATCTCCACACAGATGGCCTACCTCATGGCAGCTACAGCTACACTCAACGCGTATGAGCACATGCCAGAACACATTGCCAGCCTCAGCCTAGCCACCAAAATGCTTGGACTTTCAAAGGCGGTGGTGCCTGTGATCGCTGGAAGGCCAGAAATGGTTGGAAGGAATGGGGATGAGAAAGCTTCAGCATATGCATGCATCGTGGTACGTGGACTATACAAGCGGCTGCCACGGGTATGAAGTGTGCTGGGGAACTTCACTGAACTGTAATTGTATTTCTTAACAATAGTAAAATGACCATTTTGCATTGACTTTTGCTGTTTGTGTTTTTTGCTCCTGTCACTACCGACCGCTGCTCTGCAGGAATTCACCATTGCAGCAAGAACGCAGGACACAGCAGCCCAGCATGCCATACTCGAGAGCTGCAAGGGAATGGCATTCCTAACAGCGCATCATTTCAGAATGATGGTTAGTGCCGCCAGAGGTAGGTACCGTTCACAAATCCTAGTGTTGCGCACTGTGGACCTGGCCATTGGATCTGGTAATGTCAGTGGCTTAGCAGGCCCTCAGCTAGCGACCCCCTTAACCCCCCTGATCTACCCTGCACAGATGCAAGGCTACAGGACAAGAGCATCTTGTACGCAATGAATGCGCACATTCTGAAGCTGCTGGTTGCTGAACATCATCCAAACTATACAGACATGGGCCAGGTACGTGGACAATAGATAGTGATTGCATTGAAAGTGACTGTTAACCTTTGTATGTATGTGCCATGTCAATACTTGCTGACAGAAATGTGCATTTCTGTCTAGACTGTGGTGGCTGCACTGGAAACAGCCTCGACTGACGCTGAGAAGCTGGATGTGCTGTCACAAGTGATGAACGTGTTTGACTCGGGATTGGTAACTGACTATCCATCCAAGGTGAGTTTAATGTGCAATTTGTGGTCTTAATCACTTTCCTGCACACTTTTGCATATGGGTGGACCATTGCTGACATGGTCGTACTGGTAGTTGCACAGCCAGCACTATGTGAGGCATGGCACGACAGGGCGCAGCAATCACCGTTCAAATGTGTGTACATTACATTGCCACAAGTATACTATATGCGTGATGCGTAATGACACAGTCGTTGCATGCTACACCCTATGACACATGCTTCAAGGGAAGTGTGTTTTTCAAACACCAAATGCAGTACGACCACTCTCAGTTTACTGTGTCTATGAAACAGGATCTTCAATGGACAATCGTAACCGCATGGAATCGGGGATGCTACTTGCAGAAATTTCAGCGCACTGCAGTGGCGATGCAATTCATGGATGCTGCTCTGCACCTCACAGCTCACTGTCCAGAGTTGCAAGCAAGGAAGGAGATGATGCAGCAGGAACGGGACAGGTGCAACAAAGCGCTACAATTCTGGCAAGCAAAACTCTCCCTCAGAGTGGCACCCGATGCTCAACATCCGGTGCCAATTGCTGGGGTGCAGCCCAGGCCAAAGCTTGCCGCACAGCACTTGAACCACAACCAGGCCAATGTGGAGGTGCCTCAAGCAATGACTGGACCACAATCAGGTTCCAGAGGTGAACACCCCATCCAGGAGCCCAGGGGGAATGATACCGTCATTGAAGATACCTCTGATTCAGACGCAGCCATGGAAGACAACTGAATGGTGGCGTTGGACTGCATGTTTGCTGGGATATTTATGTCATTTGCATATTGATACAGGTTTTGCTTCAGATGGCATACCTGATTATCAAGCGCCCCGTCATCAGCACATGGTATGCACTGGCTAAACAGGACATTGCAAATCTGGGTGACAGCTGTCAAAATTCTCTATCGTAGTTATCCATGCGAACGTTCCACAATGTTACGTACAAGTAATTTATCTTTAGCATTTGCAAGCAACAAGCCAATAACGCTGAGTGAGACTAAGCGTATTCAGCACCATTCCTGCCCTTGCCTGGGTTGCCAATTTGTTCAGCCAACCACAGACCACAACACAAGTTCTTCGCGCACTCCTCCCATGAAGGATTTTTTTTGGAAGCATATGAATCTATGAAAAGGTCTGATGCCGTCTACGTTTGGTGGCACACCCTGTGACACATGTTTTGAAAGAAGGCAATTGAAGAACAATCCTGAGCCCCTGCGTGAAAGAAACATTATAATAAGCAGCTGTCCCTAGCACTGCTAGTAACAGGGGCTTACAGGGACCCAGCAATGCTTCAAAGCTCGAGCACAGTTCCTAAGCCCTGGTTTAGGGTTTAGGTTTAGGGTTTATAAAGGGGCAGCCCAGTTGGCTCCCACTCCCTCTGGAGGAGAGATCACCCAAACATAAAGCAAACTGTCGTGGTGTGGTAGCCACAGCTTGTTGCCCCTGCAACGTGCACTAGACACGATTTAGGTTTGTAGTTGCTTGTGATACTGTGACAAGTTGTGGAACACACCTGATTCGTACGCATGCATGCATATGCACTGCTGCCTCAGTTACACATACAGCTGACTTGGCGTGTGTTCCAAGTACACAAATCTGCAGTACATGTACCTTATTAGTTGCACTTGGAGACCAAATAGACGCAATGAACACTTGCACCTCCAGCTGCAAGCCTCGCATGCTGACCACCACACGATTGGCGAGGTGGCACACCACACCCTTCGCCCAGTCCCTCTCGCCCTTGAGGCTCACATCGAGGCTGGTGGGCTGTGGATGTAGCAGAGCCCTCAGATGCCGTGCTTCTGTTGATAAGGAGACCAAAGAGGCCAAACCTGCCAAACCTCTGCCAGCGTACAAGTAAGTCCTGTGTTAGTGGTTTCAAGTATTTGGCTGCTGCTGTCTGTAGTCTGCTCACGTCTGAGCCAACTGTGCGTGTATTGCAGGGCGTTGGACCCGGTTGGCATTTCGCTGAGAAGCGAAGCTGAGGCTCCCTTTAGGTGACGAGCTGGCATGCCAAAATACATGCATGCACTGCACTAGCCTGTTACCATTAAATATTGCACCAGTCTTGGTGTGAGAGGACTGCTGGCATGACACTGTCGCTGTTTTGAGACATTTGTCGCCGTTTTGAGACATTTGCTGACCCGCGTCAATCCAAAAGCATCAACGAGGCATCTTCCACACGCACTGCCTAGGGTCTGTACCAACTGCGCCCAGCAGAAACCTGCCCTCCACCCTATACGCACTTCTGTATGCCCGCCCATGCACCTCACCCCACCCATCCACCCGCTCACGTGCGCTGGCACCCATACTCCGCCCATGCTCCGCACCCACCCATGCATGCTTTCATCACCAGGGTCGTGAGGATTGTGCTATTTGGGTTCTTTTTGGTCAGCGCATCACTGGCGGGGCTGTTCGCCATTCCCCGGCTCATTGGGGGCCTTGCAGGGGCACCTGGCACAGTGGAACTAACAGAGGTCATCCAGGGCTTGGGCATTGACGTCGCGTCTGCTGCAGTATTCTATTTCCTGCTGCAAAGGGATCTCAAGGCAAGTCGGGCGTGTGGTGATGCGCTCATGTGACCTGTATTGCGATAATATTCTTGGTACATTCTTCATCAATGTAGCCCCCCAGCCCGCTGGCCATTTTGGGGGTAGTAGCTTGAAGAGGAATGTTTGCATGGGGACGCGTAATGTATCCAGAGCGAAACACTTGGGACCAATTGTGCGCATTATTGTGGCAGGCCCGGGACAAGCAGATTGCCAGGCTGAGCAGGGAAGAGACGCTGGGCGCATTGGGCATGGAGCTGGCCAACGGCAAGAGGGTTCGCCTGGCGCAGCTGCGGGGCTTTGCTCGATGCGTGATGGTGGCCGGCACTGCACAGCAGGTGAGGAGATAACCCCTTCACAGCGCACTGCAGCGTAATAATAGGGTGTTGCGTCCATTGTGTCAATTGCTGCTGATGTTGGGGAGGATGCATGGCCGTGTGGCGCTGGAATGCATGCAACTATGGCCGCCATCAGCAAGAACACCTCTGCGACTGTAACGAGTAGCAAATGAGTACAAAATGTGTTACGGAGTATGCGCTGGTTACCAGTAATGAGGATGTTAAAAATTCACATGTCTAGAATTTGTACAAGGCTCTGCTTTGGCAGGCCGTGTGAGGCAAACTGTGCAAGGGTAACTTGAGGGTGAATCCAGCAGTCTTCATGTAACCAATATTTTGAAAGAAATGCTAATGCATGCGCAGGTCGCTGAAACAATGCAAGCCGCTGAGCCATACAAGGAGCGGCTGATTGAGCGTGGGGTGTTTGTGATTCCCCTGCCAATTTTTGAGGATGACGGGGCCGATGCATTGGCAGCCCTCATGCCACCCCCAACAGCAGAAGACTTGAGGTGAGAATGCGGCGACAATGCATTGGGATTGAAATGCCATTGGATATCAAATGCTATAGTTCTTCCTGCCCTGTAGTATAGCGGCTGCACATGGCATTCTGAATTCTTGCCTTCCTGTAGCTCCGCATTGCAGTTGTTGGTGGGACAGTGCACTTGTTTTCGGGTGTCATGTGCCGCCCTGTTCCACTACTCGCCAGATATGTGCACTGAAGCCTGATGATGTAATGTTTCTTCTTTAGGTGGCGATGCACCCCACTGCGGCTGAACCAATGGGAGGGCTGGTTCAAGGAGCAGATGGCCACAGCTAACAAGACGCCTGACCGCGGCCTGTATATCGGCCTTCGCATGGATGGGCGGGTGCGAGCCAGCGGCGTGGGTCAACCGCCATGGGCAATTTTTGCGGAACAGCTGCCGCCTGCTGGCGGCATGTGGACTGGGTTCATGGATGGGTTTGATGGGAGCGTGAACATGTTCTGAAGTCTTGCATGGGAAGAGCAATCAGTAAATATTTTGTCAATCTTTGGACAATGACTTCTACAAAGTAGCGAGATGACGGAGGGAGATTGACCTTAGCACGACTTGTTTTGCATGTTCTGTTGGAACTTTACGGTGTTTGCTCCTCAGTACGGTCACATTGTTCTTCGAGGTTTGTCCGCATAATCTTTATAATAACGGTGCAGACCATATTGGTGATCCTAGGACTGGAGAGGAGGATTTGCTCAGATTTGAGTGTGGCCAATCAACAGTGTTGGCAGACACTCCTTGGTTAGCAGAGTCTACCGCATTCGTGCAGAGATGGTATAAGCAGGGTCAGAACAGGGTGGTTCAACCTGGCGCAAGGTGTGTAGTGCAGCCTGCTTTTGTGGCTGTCAGTTACTGCAGGCTGGTCCAGGCTCAATGGCGCATGTAACAAATTGGAAGCGTCAAAGCAAATGTCACCGCATGTTGTACAAACTTTGTACCCACTACAGAGTATGGTCAGCGACATGCGCTCGTTGCTTTTGCCAACCATCATGACATGCCAATGTTGCGGCAAGGCTTAGCTGCTAGCACCTATCTAGACCCAGGCGAATTTCAAAGGAGTTGCCAAGGCTTGCCAGACTTCTAGCAGACCGTCTGACTCAGCAGCTTCCTACTTCGACAGCTGGTCAAAATTTTCAAACGTTCATGTCGAAAATAAACTCGCTTTTCCATACCGGATTGTCAAAACTGACGCTGGCAGGCTTGCACTGGGCTTGCAAGAAAAGTTTCGAGTCAGTTTTCTACGTTCAAAGGTATGGCACATCTCCAAGCACTGTTTCATCAGCTTCTAACCAGGAAAGTGGCTGCCAGGACTTGTGGTTCGGATCCGATAACTAGTAACTGCCGAGTTTACTTGCCAAGCAGACTCTACCACATAATTCGTCCAGGACCTCATTCAACTTTGAAACTTCGTGTTCCTTGTTCCTTGGCCTATTCAGCAGTAATACTATGAGCTACAGTACACACGGTCTTTCTGGGTCATGGACAGGCCGAGTCGCTGTCATGGTCCCTGCTACAGTGCAGCAGCAGCCAGCTGTGGGCAGCCAGCCTCGAGGTCCATTTCTGGATGCACAGTGGTTGCCCAGTGCCAGCCTGTGCACGCTTACAATTGAATGCCAGACTGACACAGCATCAGGAAGGCTAGTTCCTCTGCTGAAAGTCTACTTGAGAGGCAAGCTGTTCCTGCAAGCCTGCATTGATCACCAACTGTTCAAGCACACACTGGTGTGCCCTGGACATGCAAAGCAGAAGTGGCTGCTGCTGGCTTCCTGGGCTGACACACGCAGCTTCAAGACGTTCAAGTGCCAAGTAAGTATAACATTTCACCACTGGCCCTGACATATGATACGTGGGACACTGTTTATAAACGGTACTCTATGCGTAGCTGAATATATTCCCTTCTGGCTCGGTGTGCATCGTGTCATGCAATGGGTCTGCCATTGCAAATATTAATGTCAGGTATCTTATTGATCAATCACTTCAATATGGGTTTTGGCAATGAAAGGTATCTTAAATGCATGCAAATGGGCATGCATGCTGCGTTGTGTTCAATGAGCTTCACAATCAGCATCAGTATCTCCTCATCATTTTTTGGGCAGTGCCGCACCGTTCTGGCAGATGGTTGTACCAACGTGCGCGACAAGTGCTGGGGGGGATGCAGACCTTGGTTGTGTTCCAATCCTGTGATAACACGTTGTCTGCTCTATCCTTCAGACATACACAATATGCTTCCAGTTTGAGACTGAAGAAGGTGGCCGACACTGCAACAGTTTGCTCCAGGTATTGCCCATGTTGCAGTAAAAAACACGGCGTGTGCTGCGCCTCACAGATTGGGCAAAACCCTTGGGTAGGGATTTTGCCCAATCGGAATGTCTTCTTCTCATAGCCATCCAATGCATGCCAATCCTTCACACGCAAAATTGTCGACAGGATCCTTGACAATGGCAATATCCATGGTTAGCTAGGTGAACTCCATCCCAGCAATGAATATTATTTATCAAAAGAAATAGTTACCAGAAATAGTTTGATATTGCCAGGGTTTGAAGGGAATGATGCTGGAAGCTTTCACCAAGTCCAATGCAGACACACAGAGTGCTCCATCTGTGACTGAGCCTGCAAGGGCAATCAGCGCAGAACCCTGCACATCTGCAGAATTCATGGATGCTGACATTGCCAACGATGAGCACCAAAATTGCTCTGATGACATTGTCTTCATCGATCAGCGTTCAACGCCCTCCATGCGGTTGCAAGGAATGCCGGCACGATGCGTAAGAACCACCATCACATATTGCATGATTTTGCAGTGTATCATATATTGCACGCCATTTGCAATGTATCATATGTTGCATGACATTTGCAATATCTCATTGCATTGGCACATTTACATGCAACTTTCAGTACCATGCCACCTGGGCATCAGGTCACAGTGTTGTGAGTGGCATGGGCCCCATCGGATTTGACTGGATAATCAATGACGTCAGATTCCAGGCTGAGCACACATTGTCAATGGCTGTCATTGCATTCAACCCATAGATTTCATTTACACCATCACACAAAAATATTGGTGGCGCATGCATGGATGTTGGGATGGGAAACTTGAAAAATCAGCATAGTGATTTTGGTTTCAGGCAAATATTTCACTGCAGGTTGATCCTAATGGCCATGGCTTTGGGGACATACAGGACACTTTCCATGGTGGCCAGCTACACGACACCCTCTTCCAGAACCATGCCTCTGGCTCCTATCCATTTCAACCAACTGCCAATGCAGACTCAGACCTATTTGATCAAAGTGATGGGAAGCACGGCAACATCCATGCACACGGTAAGCCCCATCACCCAAAAGCTGATATCATGTGACACAGTGTTCCTGTGTCAAAAGTGACTGCTGCAGCGCACAGGCATCGCATTTCAAAGAATGTTGAGGCATGTAATAAAACCTGAATGCTGCTACAGCAGGGGTGGGATTGTTGCTGGGGGCTGCTTCTGGACCACAAGACCCTAGCCAATACGTTTTCCAAAATCCAGCAGTATCAAATATAGGCTATGCAGCACCCTACGCTCCAGAATATACGCAAACGCAGGCAAATGATCTTGCAGCGCAAGCTACACAGCTTTCCAGCGATACACACTTTTACATTTCCCAGCCACTCCAAGCATCTCCGCAACTGACAGATGATGGCGCCAGAGGTTTCAGTCTTCAGGTGTGTTTGGCAGGCTTTAAAATTGCACCCTTACTGTAATTTATGCTTAAGGTGTGTACCTGGTGCACTTCACTAAGGACAAGGACTTTGTGGAACGTTCTGCATCAACTGTACTTGGAAAAGGAGTATGCACCTGTGGTGACATTGGAATGCTATTGCAGGAGCTGCAGTCGCATCCAAGTTATAGAGCACTGGTGGAAACTTGTGGGGTATATTTGGAAGCGCTTGGAGCCCTTGAGCTAGATTTGGGCAGTTCCTTGGGCGGCCCCAGTCTGAGATGAGGATTGTAGACTGATTTGGCCAACTGGTTTTGGCAGCTGAAATCCAGAGTGTAAATGGATCCAAATCCTTGATAGCCAATTTTCAAACTGATTTCCAAGAAAAACCTGAAACGTGTTGTCTGTTCACGGTTCAATACTTCCCCTGCAGCTATTGCATGTAACCACCTGCCTGCTTGTGGGTGCAGTGTCAAACCCCAAGTTAGGGTTCTCAGAAATGAGTGCTTCCCGCGAGTCGCTTTGCAACTAGTGTCACAGGCTACAAAACTGCTTTCACGACGAGCAGGGTGCAGGGCGCGGGCGCGGAAACCGGGCGCGGGGCGCGGGGCGCGGGGCGGTGCGCCCGGCAGGCCCTAAAAACTGGGGCGCGAAATTAATTAAAATGATTTTTATTTTTAAATAAATCGTATTAAAAGCATTATTTTAATGGTTTACTTTTACAAAACCATTAAAATAATGGTTGATTACGTAATTTATGGTAATTAAAGTGATTTGAATTAAATTAAATGGCATTATCCCGCGCCCCTATTGCGCCCCGCGCCCCCAGGGGGGCACCCCCCCGCCCCCCTCAAAATGTCCGCGCCCTGCACCCTGACGACGAGCTTCTTGCTGTAATCGATATGCAACCCTGCTCAGCACTGAGTGTTCCTTTGTGCTTGTGGCAAGTCCAACTTTACTGTGCACCCACAAGCACCGATATCACCCAAGCCACACACACACATCGCAAGGAGCGTTTTGCAGCTTGCAGTTTCAACCCACACTGTACAACCCTCACGCACGCAAAATCGCCTCCATCGTATGTGCGCGAAAGAAACTGTTTAGGTCTACTTCGTTGTTGAAGAGCGCCTAGCCTGGTACACAACATCTGGGGAACAGAATGGCCAACGTCAACAAAGTGCTTCAGTTGCACCTCGTCATACTATCTTGCGCTCTTACTGGTAACCCTCTGTTTTGTTAGCGAGTTTTGTTCCCACCAGGTTTGCTACTATATGCTCACACCGTATGTCATGGCCTGCAGCTGGTGCAATTGGAGGTGTGGTCAACTTCCTCATTGCGCCAGTGTTCTGCAAACTCCACGTACTTTCGTTGTTGGGCGTCGATCTGAGTGTCGGTTTTGCCAAGGTAACACATTGAGAGTTGTCGCTGGCGCCTTGTGGCATATGCATGCATGATAATGCATGCATATGTGTGCCCGAGTATGCCCACTATCACCTGGTCCTAAGCTGAAACAATCTTTGATAAGGCTGCACCCTCACGTTTAATGGTGAATGTATTTTTCTGGTATATATGCAGGCCGATTTGTACCAAAAGACGTTCTGGGGAGGTAAGGGTGTTCACTGTGTGGCCAGTGGGTTTCTGTCCTTCACCGCAGCAACCTGCCTTTGAACTTGTACTTTTGTTTTGCAGTTGGTATTGCAACCTAGCTCTCCCCCAAGGTCAACTAATTGGTTCAGTAGGGCCCCGCCACTCCCATGCCTCACATACCCCCACTGCTTGACACCCCACCTACACCTGCCCTGCCGCAGGTTTGTGGGGGCTTGTGTTTGTATCGCCACTTAGAAAAGCTGTCAAGAGCTGGGCGGCTCGTGCAGTAATATACGGTAAGGGTGTGGCTTTCTGCGCCGACCGGCAAGGGGGACGGCAGATTGTTTTGTTCAGGCAGCGTCATTTTCCCATGTGCGTTGCTAAGGCTCCTTCACAACTCGCGCGGCGAAGCATCCACACGACTTGAAGGGAGCACTAAATGATGGGAATGCAGGCAATTGGATGCTTGTTGTTGGATGTTTGGGGTTCAGAACCTCACCACTGAAACAAATATGTAAGAAAGGCCGTATAACAAAAACATAAGAAACGGTGTTAGGACATGACGCCACCGCTCCAACGCAGGCTGCTAATTGCGCCATATGGCGGGAAGGTATGTAGGCAACAAACAACCCATGCTGATTGAGACCACCCCACATTCACTCGCAGGTTGCCTGCCCTCCTTGGTCCAAATCTTCCTGGTGTTCCCCTTGACAACCCCGCTGGGAATAGGCGGGATCCAGCTGGGCGCGCTGATGCCGCTGTTTGTGTTTGTGTTCAATACCATCGGCTGGAGCATTCCCGCATACTGGTGGTTTACCTATTCAGGTGGGTGGCTCCGGGGCCTGTGCAGTGCACTGGCCAACTGCAGAATATGTCATCATGGTGAATTCACCCTGCCGTGGTCACATTGCAAGGGGCGTTGGTCTATTATCAGGCATGTACATGTTGTGCAGCTTGGTGTCATTGGACTCCATATGTCTCTCTGCAATTGCAGCCATCACCTATTTAAATATTTTAGATTTTAGTGTTGTTTTCTGGATCACAGTATGGTGTCCCTGTTCACAACATGCACCGGGGAGCCTGCCAGCATCAGGCCATGCGCTACAAGCATCATTGTGCACCATCATGTGCATCAGCAAGTCCTGGGATGGACTGGAAAACTGCGGCATCATATTGTGTGCACTCATTTGTAGAGCACAGCTGGTTTTCATGATGCGCTGCACCTCGTGGGTAAGCTTCGCCTTATTTCCAGCGCCATGGCTTGGACCTGGCAGTGCAGACCGATAAGACCAGTTCGCAGTGCCGTACCCTCACACTGTCACTGCACCCATTAGCGGATGCGCATACATATACAGCGCAATGTTCCTCGTCCATGTGGGATTGCTAATAACTGTTTCCACTGAATTGGTGCAGGTTACGAGAACAGAGGCAGGAACGAGGGCACCCTCGACTTGGAAACTGAATCGTTGATCACCTAGCCAGTTCACTGTTTGGACAGACACATGTCGAGATGAGGGGATAGCAACGTCACAGCTTACAAGCTAATGCTGGAATGGATGGAGTCTGGAAAGGGTGGATGCTGTCCAGTTGGTGCTGCAATGCATGCTGCAGTACAGTCTTCAATGGACAGTAGCTTTGGTGGGAGGTCTGCAAAGCCTTTTTACACCACTGAGTGTTGGACTCAGAGTCTGTTCCAGCTCCAAGGCTTGGCGTCCTTGTGCACAACGTCGGCCTGATGTAGACGATGTCATGTGTACACAGCAGTAGATGGAGATATTGCCGTCAGGGCAATAAGCCGATGACGGCTTGGAACGCCTTTTGTTTGTTTGTTTGTAAATGGAGATGTTGTCTGTTGACATGTGAAAAGAAAGAAGGGGACGCACAGAGATGGAGTTAGGGGGGCATTTACAAGATGTCATGTGATGCATTGCATTGCACTTGCCAAGTTCCTGTACTCCAAGCCCTCAGAGCCGTATGTACTGCTATCTAAGTGTAGCTAGTACTCTTATGCGGATGTAGTTCAATTTTACTACAATCGCAGTGTATTGTACTAAGTGATGTAGCCACGTACCCTGGAGTGAGCCTTCTAGCTTCAAGCAAGTTGCGTTAATTATCAAGTGGCATAAATCAGCGCTGCAGCTACTTTCACGTTCACGCAAATTGATACTTTTTGACACCATTGCGATGCATATGGAGTATTACACGGTATGGCACAGAATATGACTGTAAATAACTGTTATTACATCAGTCCATAATAGTGGCAGAGTAGCGGGACTTTCTATATACATACATATATAGCTACGAAAACACAATGGGTCCCTCAACTTCCTAGAAGCGTTATGGCTACAGGCCACCACCTCAAAAAGACGACTACTGCTGTTCACGGCACGGTGCCATGACGGCTAACAACCCACAGTGGCCAAACAGGGCCATATGATATCAATGAACCATGCTACAGCCGCAAGCTGGAAATGCAGACAACGTGTTGCTCGTGCTCGTTAAAAACGCACGGGCCAACCGCAAAAAAACTTTCCGAAAACCTTGAAGACAGCAGTAAACTCTGGCAAGCCCTAGGAATAAACCTTTCAGAGCCTGTCGGTCGAGCACTCCCTGCCTATGGTGGGCATAGCAAGCACCAAAACCCCTTGGAAACGCAGGTTTCCAACAAAGAAAAAATGCACTAATACTCCTTCAACTCATACACAAATGGGCACAGCAGCAAGCATAAAGACATAGCACAGCGTCAATCAATACAGTAAACTTTGCTCTATGACTGGCAGGTATGTTTGAAAACCTTTGGGGAAAAGTACATAGGCCCACTTTGCAAGACTGCTGCGCCAACATGGGTGAATAATTGATGGCAGTTGGAAAGAATGACTGAATTGCATTGTTCAGGATATTGGAGCTGATCCATGTCGTTGGAACTGCAGCCAAGATCCATCCAAACACTAAGGAGAGACCTTGCATGCGGGTTGCATAAAATCCAAAAAATATGACCGATTGCAACTCCGTGAACAACAAGCCAATGGACATCCCATTTCCAGCGGAAAATTCCTACTATTTAGTAAGCTGGTGGTAGGGGCACACTGGTACTTGAGAGCACAGCACGAATGCAAAACTGAGCTAATTGCGCCGCACACCACTCGTGTTGCTGCAAAAGGTCGATATGTTCAACGCAGGCACAGGAAACCAACTGTGAAAAACGGGCAGCGCCCAGACAAAGGATCGTCCGCCTTGAATGGTATCTGAAATATAAGCACAGAGACGGCGCTGTTTTCCTATACACTCTGGAACAGCAGCTCAACGTATTGTACTGGAAAAATCGCAAAATCAACTCCCTCATGGGGTGTGGCGCTCTAAAGGCACGGTACAAGCGAGCTATAGCGTGCTAGCAAACAATCAGTAAACGGATTTTCTGGGCGGAAATGAATGTCAGGGAAAACCCTAAATTATGCCTGCCATAGCTGCAACCTGCAGAAACTGAGGTCTCCAACAGGCTGCGGTACTAATGAACAACCTCGGCAGAGGGAAAATCCTGCACAGCATGCATAATGGAATGTGCTGTGTTCCTATGAATTCCAGGCGTACTCGTTTCCATGATAAAACCCATGTTTTCAAACTTCCAGATTAATGGCCTGGCAGCTAGGAAAACTCTGGCTAACATAGCACAGGAATTGTGCTCAATCTGGTAGTAGTTGGAAAAAACAAGCAATGTACGTCTTGCCTTGCAAGCATACCCTGCAGGCTATCACTTGCATGCGCCAACAAGCCATGTGCCAGACGGATGTGGTGCGATAGCCTATGGCTGTAGATGTACATGTGGCGCTAAAATTTACTTGCTTGCATTGCTAGAGCAAGGTTACCTGCCAGGGATAGGGCTGCCTGCTCATGCAAACTGAATGGGCTATATCCTATAATTAAAAAAGCTCCTCAACTCCACAAAAGATGAATTCCGTCAGGAAATAAATACTCTGAATACAATTGACGGCGGCTGGGCTCCACCCATGCCTGTCACAGACGCAGCTGCGCGGCTACGCTGGCCAGCCCCATATGAGCAACTGCTGGCACCTGCCTTGCATGCCTACCATCTCACGCCAGGGCCCTCGGGCCTGCAGCGCCTACCTTGCCCAATGCAGGGTTAATGACCAGCAGGCTGGGAGCTCCCTGTGCGTCCCGCCAGAACATGTTGGCCGAAGTGGCGGAGGTGCCCGGCTGCATGCCAAAGGACGCATGCGAGGCTGCGGCTGCCGCCTGGGCCGCCCGCGCCAGCGCTGGGTTGGTGCGCATGGCCAGCAGGAACTGCTCCGGGTTGAGGATGGGGGCAAACATGGGCAGCTGCTGCCTGTCACTGGCCAAGCCAAACGCCGGTGCGTGGGGCGCCTGCGCCATGACAGGGCGGGGGTCAGCACATACAACAGGCATGCACATTCAAGCGGGTGCGCTTTCTGGTACAAAGCAAGACGAAAACAAAGTCTGCAGCCCAAGCACTGCTTCCGCACATCCAGATGTCCAGCAGAGCCTCTTCACCCAACATGTGCATGTGCGTGGCCGGTAGAAATGCCTACCTGGGCAGTGGTTGGTGTCAGCGCATCCTTGCCCGTCACAGCAGACTCGCCTGTGGGCTTTGTGTCAGCATTGGACATGGTTTCGCCAGCCTGCAAGGGAAAAATGCAAGCCATCAGTTGAGGCCCCCAGACTCCAGCAGCTGCGCTACGCAACAACCCTTACTACAACAAATATATACAAAATTTAATAAATTTATGACATGAATATACAGCCAACCACTCACAGCATTCCGTGCGCAATCTTCATCTTTAACATGACTACAACCCTGCCCAACCACTGCACAAGGTGCGGCACCAAGACCCTCTGCAGCCCTCCCCTGATTCAGTTCCCACCTGGTAGGTGTCCGCCATGGACGCCTTGGTGTAGGTGCCCTCATCAGTATCGCTGCTCTGCATGGGCTGCGGGCCACCAGGGGAGCGCAGGGACGATGAGGTTGCCAGCTGGCGGCTGCTCTGCCTCTGCAGGCCACCCGCCACCAGTGCGGGGGCAGGCCCAAGGGCTGCGGCGGCGCCTGCTGGCTTGAGAGGGCGGGGCGGGACCTTGCCGGGGCTGTTGTGGAAGCCATTGAGGGGGCGCGGCTTGCCATGCGTCTTGAGGTAGATGCCGCAGGCGTTGCACAGGTTGTGCCCCGTAGCCTTGTCCTTGCGCCACAGCGGCGTGGAGGTGGTGGCGCAGTTGGCGCACAGCGTCTCGGGCTTGCCCTCCTGGCGGGGCTGGGTGCGGGGCACCGCCGGCCTCGAGGCGGCAGCAGGCGCCTTGCTCCCGCTGAGCATGCTTGCCTGGCGCTTCATGCCCGACAGGGAGGAGCGCCCCAGGGAGGTGGCGTGCTTCAGGCGGGGCGAGGCAGACCTGCACAGGGCATGAAGGGGCGTCAGGTTGGCGCATGCGATCCATGCCAGTGGCATGATTGCCATTGCAAAATGTGCTGCATGCATTTTGTTGCAAATCAACTATTAAGTGGCAAAAGTCGGTGTTTCAATCTAAAAGACTATAATTAGTAAGCAGAACAGAATGATATTGCTGTAAAACATAGGGTCTAGGGTTTTGGTGCCCTCAACCCCCAACCCAACATTTCATGACAGTGACTCATCCCCAGAAGCTTACCTTGCGCCCTGGTGGCTGTCGTCATCGCCCCCATCCACGTCCTCCTGCGAGGAGCTCTCCTTGAGGCTGGCCAGCACCGACACGCACGCCCCCTCATCCACCGCCGAGCTGTTGTTGAGCAGGCGCAGGATGAGCGCCTCACGTGCCTCCTCGGTGTCGTACTCAAACGAGTCGGACAGGTCCGAGTCGTCTGCAGGGCACACAGCGGCAGCTCAGCCAGGCGCAATGTGCAGGTTTGAAGTGGCACTTCTATACATGACAGCATTTGCAGTAGTATTGCAGCATTGAATTTAAGGACAGGAGTGTATGGCATGTGGCCAATACTGGTAGATGCTTCCCACCAGGAGCGTGCATAGTACTATATCATGGCACAAGTCAGGCTGAGATCTAAGCTGTGTAACAGTGTGTGCACCATGCGCAGCCCGGTCAGGCGCGTACCATCGCTGGCGTCGTGGTGCGCAGAGGCCATCCACACGCCGTTCTCAGTGCGCCAGTCGCGGCGGCGGCACACCCGCTTGGACCTGCGCGTGGGCAGCTCATCCTCCTCCTCCTCCTCATACAGCGCGCTGCCATCAGTAGAGCAATCCTCCGCACTGACCTGGCCCACTGCTGCGCGCTTCTTGAGCTCGCCGCTGCCCATTCCATCCTCCATGATAACATCTGTGTACTCGGAGGCGAGCGCATCAGGGCGCACAGGCGCCGTCCGCATGCTGGCCATACCGTCGATCAGCTCCACGGGGCGGTGCTTGCCGTGGTTCTTGTAGTAGATGCCGCAGGCGTTGCACATCACGTTGCCGGTGGCGGCGTCCTTGCGCCACAGCGGGGTCTGGCTGGTGCAGCAGTTGGCGCAGGTCTTCGCCGGCGCGGCCGGCTTGGGCAGGGAGCTGCTGGCGGCGCGCAGGGTGTCCTCCAGCCGGGGCGTGGTCGGCTTGGTGACGGGGACCGGCCTGTGGGTGGCAATCTTTGCCATGCCCAGCTTGATGGCGTCCATGCTGAAGAAGCGCTTGGCGCTGTCGGCGCGGTTGGCGCTCTCGGGGCGGGGCAGCGGGGGCAGCAGGGAGGGGCTCTTCTGCAGGAACTCGAATACTGCCCTGATGGTGTCAAAACCGTTGGCCACGCGTGCAAGCACCTCGGGCCTCAGCCTGCAGACAGTTTAGGGTTCAGGGTTTAGGCGCCAGCACGTCAGGGCTCATGAGCACGCTGCAAGGGTGGGGATTCATCAGATGCAGGTGCATTCCTTGTCCTGTACTCGAGCGGTAGTGCTGTGGTCATGAGTTGCAATGCCAACTGCGCAAAGCTGGCGTGCTGAGCGGCCAAAACGGGTGTGTACCTGTGTGCTGGAGGGTAGAACTGGTGCTTGCCCTTGCGCGCCACAAAGGTGGCTGTCCACCCCTGCGCTGACAGCTGGGGCCAGATGCTGTCCCAGAACAGCTGGTCCACAGGCAGGGAGCAGTCCAGCAGCTTGGCCAGCCTTGCGGGGGTGATGACGAAGCGACTCGTCTGCACAGCAGGCAGGCAGTAAGCAGCTGTTGCTCGCTGGTTGAACCACCCCTCCACAAGGATATGGCATACGGCTAGAGTTTGGCTCTTAAGAAACCTCCTTTGAAAGTGTAAGCGTAAGCAAAACACACTGAGCAGCTGTTGGCAGGCTAGTGAAGCGCCTCACTGGTCCAGCCAAAACAGCAAGTGCGCAATGCCACTTTGCCCACCTTGAGCTCTGGGATGGACGACCGCAGGGCCTTGACGACGCCGTCACGGCCTGCCACCAGGATGATCTCCTCCACCACCTGCTCCAGCGTCAGCTTCCCAGTGTTGTACTCGCTCCCCAGCTGCCACAGGCGTGCTTCGCCCTCTGAGGACAGGCTCGCCTCTGCGTGCGAGTTGCCGGTCAGTGCTGGTACAGTGGAGCAGACAAGAGTCTAGTTGCTTGAAACACAGAAACCGAAACGTGCTGGCCCAGGAAAGGGCGCGTCTTGCTGAACCGATCGCCTCTCGGAGCAGATGGAACCAGTCCCAATAGGCCAAGTACCCAGACGCTGGTCTCGGAGAACAAAGACGACACGCTACACCGAGAAAGCACGGCCGGGGCCCAAATACTACTAGTTATCGCCAATGCGCCACAATGTGCGTGCACCGGTGGGTCTATAGCGCCTGTGCACGCGAGAGGCAAAGTGCTCGACCCACCAATGTATGGCACAGTCAGCAGGCACTGATGGGCGATCGAAATGACCGCACCGCACGCTCTGCGGTCGCACCCACCGTATCAACACGGTCAATGTGCGTGTTCCGTAAGGGCATAGTGTCGGAGTCTGCTCGCTACGCGCCCGAAACCGATCCTCGCAAGGGTGCAAGGTTCAAACCCATGGCTGCCACGTAAAACAGCTCACCTAGGGACACTTCCACAAGGAACTTGGACTGCCGGCTGCCAGTGATGATCGAGCTGCCGTGTTCACCGTTGCGGAAGGTGGTCTCCCTCCAGAGCTTGTGTGCATCGGTGTACTTGAACGCCTCGTAGTAATGGTTGACGACCTGGGGTGCCTGTGGGTCGATGGGAGGGTTCAAGGTGGGCACTGATGCTTTAAACACACTTGAACCGTGCCAAAAACTCTCACAAAGGGCTGAACTCGGCAAAGGCGCGGCAATGCGGCACCATCACGGCTCGGGGCAGTACCATTGCCCTTCCGAGGGGCGCTGGGGTCACACGCCGAAACAGCCAGTTCTGCAAGGCTAGGCGTTTTCCGTTCCGCACCGTCTTGCTGCGCACGATCTTCTGGATGGCGTTGAACTCCTTGCCAAACAGGAACATGGCCACTGTGAAAGCGTCCTTCTCCTGCTGGTTCCAGACTCCAGCTGAATTTGCGTCCATCTCCGCCTTGAAGCAGCCTGCCATGCTCAAGGGGGTGCCTGATGAGGGGGCCTCGCACTGCTTGGCAGCTCCCTCTACCTCCATTGCTTCGTCAAAGTGGCTGCTGTGCTCGCATTCGGGTATGGCTGCGCACTGGTAGCTGATCCCCAGCCGTACATCAGTGTTCTCCGGGACGGGGGCAGCCAAGAAGTGATGGGCCCCATCCCCCGGCTGTTGCTGCAGGTGGGAGACAGACATCGTGGCTAACTGTGCATCGCACGAGCACGCAACCGACAGCTCTGATCTAGGGTTCCGTGAACGAGCGAGCGGGCTTCTTTTCGCCGACAGCAACAAGAGCGCCTTTTGTGTGCGATGAGTTCCTGGCTGTGGTGGGTGTAATCCAGTGGCCTGGCATGAAACGATGAGTGCCAGCTCAGCGAGGGCAGATGACGCCTCTGGCCAATGACTGGGCTTCAGCCATTGAGGTCCCTCACATTTGTTGCACACTTCTCAGTATCACGTGGCCAATTTGCCCCATTTCCCACTGGAAATCGAGGGAGGTAATCGTCGGTGCCCCTCGCAACTTGCAGCAATGCCCGACCCCACCCTTGTCGAGGCCCCTCGCCACGAAAATGTAATCTGCACCCAGGGCGGGCACTGTGGTCATGCAGCAACCGCCACGACTTGCGGAACCGGGCGTACCTGATACGGCTTGGTGGGGTGGCGGCGCCAGCACGTGCGCACAAGCGTACAGCACTGGGCCAGCTTGTAGCGAAGGAGTGTACTGATCAACCGCCTTACATTTGGTGCACAAGAGGATACAGACGGTGAAGTTCAAGCCTCTCAACATCGAAGGAAACTGCAGTGCTTGCAGTGCCCCCCAGTAGCCGAGTGGGGCACTGCCCAAGTGTAAACTGAACAGTTGCAGAGGTGGGCCTGGTGCTAGGTACACTTCTTCAAACCGGCCAAGTTACATTCCATTCTTTTTTGTAAGGTTTTCAAAATTCAAATACCATAGTGCAGCTACTGGGTGCCTCAACTCACAAAAAGTATGCAGACAGGACCAGTGCTGGTGCTCCAGCCCGATGTGTCAAGGCGTACAGCAATATTTGACAGAAGGCTTGGAATTGTGCGTACTGTGCAAGGCCCTGTCCTTAGATGAACACAACAGCCAGCGCAATAAAAGCCCCAATTGAGGGCAATGCTGGATCAGAACCATTGGCGGCCGTTGACAGGCTAGGCTCTGTGTCGTCTATAGGCTACTTAGACTAAAACCCAACAAGGTAGGGTCAGACTCGTACCAACTGAAAAAAAAGCAAATATTCAGCGGACTTTAGCGGGTGCTGCCACAGCCGAAGCACAACTGCGAGTCAGGGGCCTACAAAGGCAACAACAACAACAGCTTCACTGCTAGCCCTGGCACAGCTCCTTATGCATACAGCTGGTGGAATTTGTTGAAGTACAATAGGGATACATATGTTGGTCCACAAAGGGATTTGCCTAGCGTCTTTCAGTCCTGCAACGTCACTAATAGCTACTCTTGAATTATGTGCAAGGTTGGTTGGGTGAGGCAAGACACCAACCAGCTGCCCCAAACCCCCTCTTCCCCTTCCAGCAAAAATACTACGTTGGGCTCCTAACAACAGTTGAGCTCATATGCCTCATCCCAACAAGGTTGGTCGGCAAGCATCAGTAGTAGCGCGGCTCCACGCTCTATCAAGCTGGCACGTGCCTCACTTGCACAGATCGGACCACCCCGTTCACATCCGGCCGGATGTCACTGACCACCACCACCAGCTGCCCCGGCTCAATCAGGTTCCTTGCCTTGAGCAGCCTGCAGCAGCACACGCCGGAAATCAAACACCACTCTGAAACCAGCCACCATGTGCGCATTGGCATGCCTCAAACAAAGCTTGGCGTGGATGGATGGATGGCAGTATCGCAAAGCAGGACTTGGCTGCATCGACACCACCAATGCCACATGGTGTAGAGGGGTCCCAGGACGGGCATGGCTGGCGCAAGGCATGGAGGGCAGGCGGAATTGCTGGCATGCATGTGTATGGTTGCATTCCCGCCAAAGCTATTCACAATAAACAAAAATAGCAACTTGAAAATTAGATACCAGTCGCAAAGCAGCCGGGTTCACCTGAAAGTCCGTTGCACGTTCTCCTCTGGGTCTGATGAGAAGTCGATGCGGAAGGGGATGACGCCCCACCGCAGGTTCATGCGTTGCCGCACATCCTGCTCATCTGTGAACGCAAACACAGGGCAGTCCGGCCTGCAGGAGCACAGCCGTCAGTCAGTCACCAGCTCTGTGCACCGAGAAATGCTCGGCCAGCAGTCTGTAGCTTGAGCATGCATTGTGAAATCATGGTAAATGAATATAATATATATGCCGCATAACAACAATATTTTTTTAATGTACTCAGCTAGTGCTGCCATTTAGCTCCTATAATAAGAATCATTGGAGCCATACATCTTGTGCAGGCTGGGCTTGATGGTTGCACTGCTCAGTGAACAATGATGTTTTGTTTCCCAAAGAGTTCTGTGCATGTGCACACCTGAGCCAGTGACCACCACTGCAACCCCCAGGGATTCTGCTACAGTGCGTGAGGGCAGAAACCTATTTCACCTACCTAATTAACAAAACCTACACATGGTTTTGGGCCCAAGCAGTTACCTTGTGCGGGACAGGAAGTTGGCCATGTAGCCTCTGCGCGTGTACACAAAGAGGGCTGCAGCGTTGAGGTTGTTGGCGAGGATGGCAGCTGAGGCGCACATCTCCTCGCTCACCCGTCCATCTGCAGTTGTGGCGATGCTGGGCAGCACGATGCTGCCGTGCTTGTCTTGCCTGCGTGACCATGGGCAGGTTGGTGAGACAGCAATGCTTGTGGTATACATACGGAAGAATGTTGTTGTACTAGATGCAAGTATGTTGAACCCACATGTATATTACGAGCTTGCAACACTTATTTACTCACTCAACTAGTCATGACATTGTGGACATAGTGTGCCAAATGTGTGCCTCCAGGTATACACAAGGCAATAAGCCGATGCCGGCTGGGAATGCATTTCTGTTTGTTTGTTTTTATATTACATCCACAAACAGGTCTTCATTGCCAGCTGCACCCAGCCAGCAGCAGACAGCAGCGACCATTTCCATGGCGGTGTCATGCTCCATGCCATGAGGCTGTGCAACAGGGGTGAAGCGCGATCGTACCTGCACCACTCCTCCACCCTGGTGGCCACAGCACGCAGCACATCCACTGCTTTGCCGGGGAACTGCCCTGCAG
Source organism: Heterotrichella gracilis (assembly GCA_032358255.1). NCBI lineage: Eukaryota > Xanthophyceae > Tribonematales > Xanthonemataceae > Heterotrichella > Heterotrichella gracilis. The sequence goes on along the minus strand of JAULBX010011434.1, from coordinate 65,215 downwards.
CAGACTCGCCAGAAAGCATCAGGGCATCTGCCCTTTGCCGGACCACATCCGCAATGTCAGCCACCTGCAACAGGCAAGGGTAAATATCACATCGCCACCATCCACATCCACATTTACAACAACCTTGCTGCCGCAGTGCTCAAAGCTGCCAGTGCCCCTTCACACGAGCTACAGGTGTACTCTCCTGGCCCAGAATTTGGTGCCAAATGCAGCACTTGGAAGCCCTACATTTTGTTTCAATATGAGCAGATTTTGGACATGGATATTGTGCTCAAGCCATAGCATGAGTATTTACATGCCCAAAACATTGTGCGCATTCCTAATTTTGCAGATTGTTTACATTGCATGCATATTGTGCCCTTGAGACCAGCACCTGCAGGATACAACTTGCAGGCCGCTTACCTCTGCGCGGGTGGGCGTTGGGTACTCCATCATGGACTGCAGCAGGTGTGACGCCACGATGACGGGCTTGCCAGCCTGGCGGCACCGCATGACCACCTCCTTCTGGACAGAGGGCACATCCTCCAAGGCAATCTGCGCACCTGCAGCACCACAGGCACGCTGTTAGATAGTTCTTTGAGTTACATGCATTCCAGCAATACAGCCAGGCACGCTGTGCAAGTTTGGAGCGACCACAGGTGGTGCATGGGCGCTTGATGCCCCAAACTCGGACCACTGATGCTATCCACAAGCACAACAGGATGCAGCATGGGCATTTCAACCAATTTCATGCAGACAAGAGGTGCAATGTTAAATGCCAGCTCACACATGATGGAATGATGGACAGTAGTTGTGCCCCCTTACCCAGGTCGCCCCGCGCCACCATGACGCCATCAGATGCCTCCACGATATCAGGCAGGTTGGGCACGGAGTCAAAGCTCTCGATCTTGGCAATGATTTCGATGTAGCGGTTGGCGCGTGAGCTGACGTAGCTCTTGAGGTTGTTCACAACATCTGCTGTCTTGACAAACGAGATGGCGATGAAGTCCACCCGCTCTTTGATGGCAAAGTCGATGTCCAACCAGTCCTGATGCAAGGTTCACATCAATCAATTCCAAAATCAAAAGAACTTCAATTTCATTGCGATTCTCATGTTGCAGACGCACAGGCCACAATATGTCAGTCAAATGCACACATGGCTGAGTGGCGATTTCTAAATTCCTGACATGTGGCGGTCCAAAGGCGCTTTCACCCTTTTGACGCGAACATACCTTCGAGGAAAGCACTGGGAGCATGGCGTTGCGCGCGCGGATGATATCGCCGCCGCGCCTGAAGGTCAGGTTGGCGCGTGACAGCAGGAAGCCAGGGTCAACCACCTTGGCCTTGACGTCCGGCCCTGCCTTCTCGAACACATCCAAAGAGACCAGCCCGCCATCCACAACAATGGTATCACCAACCTGCAGTGAACGCACCAACAGTTCATAACTGTCCTTTCCATACTGCAGTCCTGTGCGAGCAAGTCAGCTCCAAGTTGCATGCAATCAGGCAGTACTATTAGACCAGCAGTCAAACCTATACATCCTTGCGCCACCGCTCTCATCTTGTTTAAGCAGCATCATGCACATGCAGTCAGGTGAGCCTCAGTGGTCTTGGGCGTCCAGCCCCACATGTTCCAGTGCTCAAGAAAGATCGGGAATGAGCACCCCGCCAGCACATCCCTACTGCTAGTTTGTACCTGCACATCGTCAATGAAGGCATCGTAGCTGACCACCAGGGTCCTGTTGTTGCCTTCGGTGGCTTCACCCCCTCGGATGGTGAACACAAAGTCATCGCCCACCTGCACGGTTTGCAAGTTACTCTATTACATGCACTCCAGCAGTACAGCCAGATTATCAGCTGCACATGCAAGGCAAGCACCACCAACTGGTCCTAGCGTTTATCAACCTTGCGCGATCTGGGGTAGTTGCAGTACCATGGTTGCAGTGTCAACTTGGTGCAGCGTCATGCTACGCCCAATTGAGGCAGCACTGCAACGTGCGCAATATGTACGCAGCACACTGCATACCCACCTCTGCCTTGATGGGTTCCTTGGCAGCTGCTATGTGCACCTCGCTGCCCTCTGTGTCCACCATGATGGCAACCGAGTACCTGCAAGAGTGAGTGCATGCATAGTGTGAATGTTGCTGCTCATGCGCTATCAGAGAGGTCAGTGTGCAGCCAATAGAGCACACTGCCACCCACCCGTGCTCTTGGTTCAGCTTCCTGATCCTGTCAATCACTGCCTTGTGCCACTCGTGGGTGCCATGGCACATGTTCAGCCTGGCCACGTTCATGCCGTTGGCTGCAAGCGTCTCCAGCATCTCCTCAGAGCACGTGGCTGGACCGATTGTGCAGATGATCTTGGTCCGCCTTGTGCTCCTGAAGCCTACAGACGCCGTGGGTGCTAGATCAGTTTGCAGGACTAGGCATGTCTTGAGGTGACAAGGATGCCTTCCCGTAACTACTCACCGTTCTCACTCATCTCCTTCTCCAGCACAGCGTCCACGTCGAGGGAGATGCTGGTGCTTGGCCCATTCTTGGGTGCTGGGGGTGCGTGTGGCACCGTCTCAACAGTGCTCGCTTTGATTGCACTCTTGGGCTTGGCAGCGTTGCACACCACTGTGGGACGTCCCCACATCCTGAGGCCCTTTGGGGCCACTGGCAGACCCACAGTGCTTTCCCTGTAGCTTGTGGCATGCAGCCCGGCACCTGGCCTGGCTATTGGGCACGCCATGGCTGCAGGTTGGGGCGACTACTACGGGCTTGGCACAGCACCCCGATACTGGAGCGGGGAGTGGATCCACAGCAACACTCTGTCGCGCACAAGACTGGACACGCTTTCAAGAGTGGGTCTTATAGCAGGGTCAAGCACCAGCAGCATAAACACACCACCACTCCGAAACAACGGCGGGAGAAGCTCTCGTACCAACCCAGAAAGGATAGCGCTGCGAACGGTGAGCTGCAAGTGCCACTGTGGAACCCTGCTGAGGGTCTGACCCACCGAACGGCCGGCGGTTATGACGGCCGGCGGCGGCCTGACCCTTTCAAATTTTGTACGACAGCTTTTCAGCAAAAGCAGTTGGATAGCGTCTTGACTCCCAAAGAGCCACGCATATATACACGCAAGCACACGGTTAAGGCTGGAAGACCCGTTGGCTATCGAGAGACGTGTTCTGCTGAACCGCGCGTGAAGGGTATCGCGGACTGGGCAGGGCATTGACTGGGTGGAACCCTTGGCGTTGACGATCGGTGGAAGGCCTTGCGCACCTGTCAGGTGAGGAGCGCTGCCTAGCAGAGTGTGTTGTGCTTGATTTCCTATCATATAGTGCATATCAAGTAGTGCCAGGCGTCCCAAGTGCCTGCCTTCAAGCCTTGAAGTTCAAGGTTCCAGCTGGACCACCCCCACCAATGCTGCCACTTGATGGTCGCTGATTGATCTAGGCCACTCGTCAAACTCAGCAATCAACCTGCATGGAAACGGATAAACAGCATTTATAAGCCTAGCTTTACTTTGCCGTGTCCACAGGAGCTGATCACAGTGCAACCGTTTGTTATGCACCTACATACCATTGAGGAACGTGATGGAGACACCTGCCAGGAGCAGTGAAGAAGCAGGCACGCCTCCAAGGTAACTCTTTTGCCTTCCAAACTTGCCCGGTTTTGACCTTCCAATAGACTTCCATACCGGGCCCCTCTATGGTTTGCTCAACTTGTTGCTCCATGCAGTGGTTGGAAGGAGAACCCTCTGTGGGAGCAGCCGCAAGCCAAAGGTAGCTACTCTCCCCACAACAACCCATTTGGCGTGCGGCCAGAGACACGCACTCCAGCTGGCGTGATGGCCAGCAACAGCACCAGTGGGTGCTCCGTTGGGTCTCTGGAGGCGTTTGCTGCGCACAGTGCCCAGGCTACGCCAACCAGTGAAGGTGGGTGGGTTAGTCACTTGCACTCCAGCAGTACAGCCAGATGAGCAGCCAGCACCTTGCATAGGCCTGCACCACCAGCTTGGTTCAGGCATCGCGTATCCCAAGGCTAGAGGCGGGTTGCTACATGTACAAGCCTTCACACCCGCATCCAGCCACCAGCAAGGTGGCAGCATGCCAGCCCTAGGCTGTATGAACTGAAGTGGTTGTGCTCATTTGCAGTCTCAACCCTCCAGTCGCACCCTGTTGACGACCGGTTCAGCTTTTGGAGTGGGGCAGAACAAGAGCAGGTCACTGAGGTGCGCTGCTATCCAAACGCTGGTTGCACATGCACCCTCCACGCATACACACACATATAACCCACGCACACTGACTGTGCTGCACCGCCGCCGCAGTTTGATGAGAGCACAGCGAAAGGGGAACTTGTCCGGAGCGCAGTTGCCCTCAGCGTGCCGCAGATGGCGGCCTTCACCTTGAACAGCAAGCTGGGACCAGGTGGGGATGGGTTGCATTCCCCACCACATTGCGGTCAGCAGATTGCATGGCATACTGTCGTCACGCTGCAGTCCCAATGGCCCCATACTTTGAGCGTGGAACTGAATTCACAAGCAAGTTTTTCACCCACTTGCACTGCAACCATTCCCATGCAAGCTGCAGCTCTTTCACAGACTGTAAGGCGTTTATCTGACAAGGCTGTGGTTCACAGGCGGTCCAGGGCTGTCCCCGCCAAAGGCCTCGCAAAGCTTTGTGAGCATGTTTGGGGCGCCCACGCCTGCGCCGTCCCCTGCGACGTTCCAGACACCCAAACAAAAGGCTGGAGCAGCTGCAGCCATGTCGAGCAGAGGGGCGCCTGTCACCGTGCAGGCTTCAATGGTCTCTGCACCCCAAGAACCCAGGTAAGCTTACCAGTCACCAGCCACAGATAGCAAAACGAATTTCATAATAAAGTGTGTGATTTATAATGCACTAACATCTGCATGTTGACTATGCAGTTACGTAATTCACTAATATGTTCAACTAATATAATCTTTTAAATACTGTAGTAAGTTTAATTGAATTTTAATTTTGCTGTGCAGGGCATTGAACATCGACATGCTCAAGGCCACCATGCCAGACTTGTGTGCGGCTGGGTATGCAATGACCCCTCGCACCAAGGGTGGTGCCCATCCTGTGGCTGACGATGACAGCGATGGAGGCAGCGAAGAGAGCTACGCAGAAAATGACGAGAATGTGCCACCCAAGGTAGGGTCAATCTGCACAGCGCACACAACATTTCATTCTACAATACAATCTGGATGATTCTTTTGCCTCCTTTTTTATTCTTATCTTTTATGAATAACACTCTATGTAAAATGTGTAGAGGTAAGCCACCCAAATTGGGGAAATCAACAGAGGTAATCTTGCAAAGTCTCACTACCAATGCCATGATCTTTTTAAGAAATCATTTAAAACTTTATCGTGGCTTTTTGGGAGCAACCTGGTACAATTCTTAAGGTAATGCCACCCATGCACGGGCCTTTATATTGTGGCCAAGCGGTAGATCACCGTGCAGGTCGCCTGGTCTGACCCCACAGTCGACCTCCAGAAGACCTTTGATAGCGCGGCTGCCGTGTCAGCCCGCAAGCCAGCCAGGCCTGAAGCACCCAAGCAGGCGATGCGGGGCACCACTCCCGCCAAGCCACCCTTGGCTGCCCCCACAGCCACCACCCGGGTAGCACATCCCATGGGTGCGAGCGCCTCAAAGCCAGCACTAGTGCAGCTTGCGCCAGGTGGCACCCCGGTGGGCAGCGCAGCCATGCGGGTTGCGGCGCAGCTGACCAAGCATGAGCCGCGCTCACCTGGCACTACCTCACGGGTATGTGCCAAGCATGTTGGATTGCCATGCCTGTGTATCTAGGTTCCTTGTGAAGTGCCGCACTGCATGGATGCTGCCGGGAATCATTGACTGGTGCCGTTGTCATCTGCATGAAATCAAACTCTACTGTTGGCTTGACTGCTTGTCCTATGCAATATTGCAACATGCCATGCACCATCATCCGCTTCCCACCCCCGGAACTTGTACAATTCCTTCACAAAGCACTGCCCAGTGCATCATGCCATGCACCATCACCAGCTTTCCACCCTGGCCACTCGGGGACAGGCATGGGTATTTGTATATGTAATGCAGCAGGAAGAGGGAGGGGAAAACAATATCCACAAAAAGATATTGAATTACTCCTAAATTCGAACGCAGCTCTAACCATGCACGGCTATCTGCGCAGACCACCGCCAAGGCCGAGGCACTGGGTAGCCCCATCAGCGTGCCTGAGGAGGAGGCCAGGGCCTCAGCTGCGCCCCCTTGCCTCATCATCTCGCCCGGGGTGTCCATGGATGACAACATCTCCCGGCAGCTGGACTTTGGCACGCATGACGACACAGCCAACCTGGCCATTCAGCTGGACACGCCCTCGCCGCAGCCCAATGCTGGGAAGGTAGGGGCGCATGCATGGCGTCTCATGGCAGCACGGTCCAGTGGGGTGGCTGGATAGATGGCTGTTCAGAGTGTTGATTTGCATGCATGGTACCACTGCATGGTGAGAAGTGAGAAGCAATTCCTGTATCAATGCCGGTGCAAATTGTGCGGCCCTGGTGCATAACCATGGTGCAGATTGGGGAGGGCGGGGTCCGGTGCACCCTCTTCCCCACCAGCACCCTAAGACGGCCTTGCCCTGTGCAGGGCTCCCCGCCCAACTCCACTGCCAGGTCATCCAAGTGGGAGTTCTCCATGTCACCCGCCTCACACCCGCTCCATGACCTGGTCACCGCCCCCAGCAAGCAGCACGCCAGCTGGCGCCCGACCACCGGCACCGTACTGTCAGCGCTGCTGCAGGTGGTGCTGGCGGTGGGATGTGGGGGGGTGGTGCTGCAGTCGCCTGCCGCTGCAAGGATGTACGCTGCCGCGCCGGTCCCGATTATGCACGCGGTGGTGCCGCTGCTGCCATTCGCACAAGAGACTGCAAAGGTGGGCCTAAATTTCATTTGCAGTGGTATCACTGTCGATTTGACCTGGCAGCTATTTTTGGCCAGGGCCCTGCAAGGGTATCCATGGGCGTTTATTATTATCAACTTCTGCTCCTGCTGAATGCATCGCTGGGATGCATTATTTACAAGTACATGTCAGTTGTTATCGCAATGGAGAGCATTTGCTAGTTGTGGCACTAGTGGGGACTTGTCACATGACATCGCATGCCGTGTAGGTGGAGAAGCTCCAGCCTGTCGCAGTGAAATCATTCTGGGACAGCTTCACCAGCCAGCTGAGCAAGTGGGCCACCACAGCAGCCGGACAGGTGTCCTCAGCCACAAAGCAGGATGCTGTCGCTGACATTGTCAGCCAAACAAAACCAGACAGTCAAGCGCCGCAGGACAGGCTTGTTCAGCCCACCCCGGGGGAGGCTGCGCAAGCAGGCCATGCCAAGCCTGCCAGCCAGCCTGAACCACAGGTCACCCGTGCTCAACCCACCATAGAGCGTGTTGCGCAGGCAGGCCAGGCCAAGCCTGCCAGCCAGCCTAAGGCACAGGTCAAACATGCTCAGCCCGCTGTAGAGAAGGTTGCACAGGCGGGTCATGCCGTGCCTGTCAGCGGAGTCAGTGGCAGGCTTGCAAGCAAACAGGCCAGTGACGCACCTAGCAGCAAGCCATCCGCTAAGCCCGGAGCCAAGGCGCCTGCACCCTCAACTGGTGAGTCGACTGGTGGCTGTTTGTGTGTGTCTCCATGTGCATGTGCACGTGCTGCATGTGATGATGGCCACATGCATGACATTTTGCTCCCAGTGCACAGATCTACCTGTCCTGCAATGCTCATGTTTGCCGTTTGTGCATGCATGCCATGCATCTCTACATGGCCAGCAACCCATCTGTCCTCCTGTGCTACAGCAAGCCCACCACCTCCAAAGCCGGCGGCAGCCAGCATCAAACCCACCACACAGCCAGCTGCTGCACCACCACCCAGCGCCAGTGCGACCGCAACCCAGCCACCTGTTGCCCCTCGGGAGGGCACCGCCACGTCAGCAGCAACAGCCCAGCAGGTACCTTCAGCCGCAGCTCCAGCCAAGCCCACTGGCGCTGCTCCCCAGCTGACAACCAAAACCCCTACCCCGGCACCAAGCAAACCACAGCAGGTGCAACCCACCCCCGCCGCTGGCGTCGCCTCACAGGCCAAACCAGCTGGGCGTGCACCCTCCACCGCACCCCACCAACCAGCTGGCACAGCCAAGCAACCCGTGAAGGCGGCAATCCCTAAGGTACAGCCACCAAAACCCACCCCAACAGAGCCTACTGTCAAGCTTCAGCAGCCAATTAAGCCTGCCAGCCGCTCACCAGGTGACAGCCTGCCCAGCGCCCCTGTGGGGGTCACAGAAACCCTTCTGGAGGGTTTAGCTCCAGCCCAGCCTGCAGATGTTGAGCCTCCTCCCTTCCAGAGCCTGCTCAGGATCAGGCTGCAGGTAATGCCACGAGGCTGCGATGGTGTGCACCCAATGCTCATGGCCCAGTCCACACCCTAGTATCTCAAATTCATGAAGTGAAAGTTTCTTGTTGCAACACACAATATGTAATATTCTACAACATGAATTGATTCAAATTTGGGTATGCACACACAGAAGCACTAAGAGCATTTTTATTTATGCGCAACACATGGCATTGTCTGCTTTCAGCCGGTGGAGGGGGAATGCCACAGCACATCTCACAAGCTGCTGTCGTCCATGCAGGCCATGACCTCCCATGCAGCAGCCCGCCTGAGCCTGATGCAACAGACCCTGGCCCCACAGCTACAGCGCGCAGCCAGCAACCTGGCCCGCCTGACTGCGGCGGATCCCACCACCGCGATGGCGGCAGCGTTTGCGGGGCTGGTGTCCCTTGTGTGCTCAGCACTGGTGATCAGGTGGGTAGCGCCTGGTGGCCTGTTCTGTGGTGGCACTTCAACGTTCAGTTAGTCATGTTGTGACAAGCATTTCAGGCTAGCAGTTAATCTTGCATGTGCGGCGCCAAGCAGTCCTGTCCTGGCACTGTTCGTACCTTTATTGCTCTGGCGCGCCCCTTCATCGTGCCAATTAGCGGCGCAGCTGTTGCAGGCTGTCTTGCATTGAGGCCGCTGCTTGGTGCAGCTGCTTGAATCGCTTGGATCCTGATGTGGATCGTGTGCAATGTGTGCAATGCTGTTTATACTGCCACTCAGATCAGGAGTAGGCAGTGCCTCCGCCCAGTTATTCAGGGTTTAATAAGTTGATTTGTGCAGGTCCCTGTTTGGGCGACACATGGCACCCGGGCCTGCAGCTGCAGGGGCGGCTGATGTCACTCCCGCCCCCAGGCCTGCATCGCCAATGGTTCAGCTCCTCAACAACTCCTTGTCACCTGTGCACGCCATGGCGCAGCTGCTGACCTCGCCCCTCAGGTGAGCTGCCACTGCCTGCTTGGCCCGAGGTCACTAATCTAATACATGACGCATTCAGTCCAATGTGTGATGTACATCATGGCGCTGACGGCAACATACCGCCCTATTATTAATCAACACCTTGCCTTCCCAGCACAGCACAGTCAGCACAGGAACTTGAGCAACGACAATGGCACCACAGCTTGCATAGTGCCATGTGAAAATCCTGATGTGCACATCACCCCGTGTGTTCACATCCCATTACCGCATACCGTGGTCAGCGGTTTCCTATGAATGACGCGCACCCCTTTGCCGCACTAGGGCGCTGGCCAGTGGTAACCCAGAGGTAGATGCGGATTTTGAGGATGATGATGGCTTTGGCCACCCCACCGAGCTGCCTGCCTTTGAGGACGATCATGACCACCACCATGACCAGCCAGGAGGCGCGCATGTATGCACAAAGTGCAGCAGGTATGGCGCCGTGGCAGCACTGATCGCCAGTCAGGCCTAGGGCAATGTTCAGCCATGGCAGGGGGGTACAATCGTGTCAGGAGCCAGCAGCTGTGGCCACGGGGCAGGGCCGCAGCGTGTCCATGAAGCACAAAAAGTGCACCATCTCTAGGTCTGAACATGACAATGGACCTCTGCCTACCAAGAACAGTTTATGAATTACCTAGGCCCTTGAACCTGTGTGGCCTGAACCTGGCAAGAAAGCCGCATGTAATGACCCCTGCTGCCTCACATTGTGCAGGTACAACCTGCGCAAGTTGAGCCACCCACCCATCCCCACCCGGAGCACCATTGAGGCAGCCTCCCAGGAGGCACCGCCAAGTGTGGGGTCAGTCGGTACCAAGCGTGCACCCCGCACTGCCCGGACCAAGGCCGTGGCTGCGCCGGCGACTGTGGAGCCAACCACAGCCAAGCGTGCTGCGCGCAGGAAGACAGGCGCTGGCCTGCAGGCCCCAGACAGCGTGGGTACGTGCTAGGCTGCTTCGCAATGCCATCTGTCTCATTTTGCATTGCACAGTTGTCATCTTGCAAATAAAACTTCCTGGTCCAATGCAACAGCTGCCAGTGTGTGATGCAGACAGTTTTGTGTCATGGAATATCAGCCATTATGTAATGGAAGAAAGGGTTTTAGGTATAATGTGTTTAGGGTTCATGAATACCTATCTAGGACACCAATGGTGGTTGCATTGGACAACATGTGTAGCCACACTCCAGCTGGGATTGATTGCCTTTTAGTGCAACTGACCTGTTGCTGCACACAATGGTGCTGGATGTAATTGATGCATGCCTGGTGCAGGGGGATCTGTTAGGAAGTCTTCAAGGCTGGCACACAAATGAGCCACTGGCGAACAACGTCATGCCAAGGCTTAGCAGATGGACTACCTCTCAGATAAAAGAGGATACTGCACTGTCCAAAAGTGGACCATGGTGGTGAAAAATTGAATTGTACCCTCTGGGGATGCCAGTTAGGCCTTATAGTGGCCGTTGATGCATGGGAGGGATATAGGGCCTATATGGACATGGTGCTGTGCAGTGTGGTGCGTACTAAGGTGGGCTTTAAGGGCATTGTCATCGTCGCATTTTTAATCGTTCAGGAGCTGCCCCCGGCCCCGGGTTCAAGTTGAACCAGGTGGCAAATTATAGGCAGACTGAGTCGTATGCAAACGTTAATTATTATTCCCTTGCAGTATCAAAATAAATACAGAAAGTTGCCCTATGTGTTTATTACTTTGTCTTTTGTAACTTCATTACCTGTGTTTGCTGTACCACACACGCTGGTGGCCACCGCATGATGCAAAGGTCCAGCGATATGAATCATTGGCAATGCAGTGTCAGCAGCTGCAGCAGACTGAGGTGCAAACGGTCTCATATCATTGACTGTCTCACTGAGAGCTGATGTCCATGCACATGTCATGATGCATGCAGTGTGCTATTCAATACCAACATGTTATATTTTAATTATTAAAGCCGCCACTGTCTGACAAGCTATTGGACCCTCGATCAGGTGAAGACTGCCATCACAGCCCAAGTTGCCGGGCAATTTCTGGTAAAACGCGCCGCGGGCATCATGCACCACACCTAGGTCTTCTACCAGCCCACAGCATACACTCTAATACTACGGGTTTCACACGGCAGCACACCACCCGCAACCAATACTATTACCTAAATGATTCAAAATGTACATATAGGCAGCAATGTAAGCGTTTCAAAATCCCCCCAGTGCACAGTCTGTTTCCGCTCACTGAGCTGCTGACAGCAGGTGCATGTAAACTCACCCTGATGATCCGATGCCACAGCCTGACACTGGTCCACTATCCAAGTGTGCTGGGCGTTGCAATGGCAATAAAAACACACACACACTTCAAGCACGCCAACCAGGCCTACTTCGAATACCGTATCTGCTATAAGTACATGATTTTTTTGCAGTACCAAATTTGCCAGTACTGATCATGCAAGGAATGGGTCTGAGCATGTAGTCCTTTCATCGCTAACACGCGCTTCTTGCCACAGCCTCATACTTGCAAGATTGTCCAAGGATGGTGGTCACTGCAGGACACAGCATGCATCCACATTACTGTATAGCACTTCAACAATTGATAGTGTGGGTGCATACAATGCCATACATGGTTACACACATGGCTTAGGTGTAGGCAAACCCTTGCAAAATTGCGATGCGCAGCAAGAAAATCCATTTTGGGGTAAATGGGAATGACTCTATATACACACCACATGCATGGAACTTCTATCAGAGGTTTTTCCATGTCATTGACGTGACAGCTCACCTGCCTCCAGGCTCTGGGGAGTGAGGTTGACTGTTGACAGCAATGCAATAAGTCCTTTGTCGCAAACGCACTTCTGCACCAGCACACGCAATATGAGAGGAAGCAGGCTTCAGGCGCTGCAGTTGCCACCCAACCAAATGGTCCACACATGCAATATAATACTGCATGACATGCAGGCATATCAACCAGATTCATCCTACTATGCACTACTGTACCCCATGACAGTCGCCCTGTAACTCAGCTAAAATGCACCAGACATCGAGGGAAGCATGTTGTGGAACCTACATTTTGTTCAGCAACACGAGTGTGCTGTCCTTACCCCTGCATTGAATTGGCGACCAGCGGCGCAACACCTGCAACCGGGACCATGTCTCACTGGTAATATCCTATGGATAGCAGCATATGTGGCACTAACACCCCATTGCGCTCCCCAAAGACCAATGCCGCATCCGCAAGAAGTTCAATCAAGCTGCCAGCAGCAACAACTAGGAGCCAAACATCCAATATCTTGTGCAATGTTACTTTGAAAGGAACAAGGCTATTCCAACTCACTTCGTAGATGGCAGACCAGAGGCGGGGAGTATTTCCCTAGAAACATCCTCGAGCAGTGCCTCATCTGCTAACACTTCGTTTGCATTTGCTGAGGAGATGTTCAAGTAATCAGTCACCAGGGTGTATTCCTGCTTGCATGACCCATACAGGGCCAGGCCCAGAGGCGTGCAGGCTTGGCCATGTGCACCTGCAATGAACACAGTCAGCCCTTCAGTGAGGCATTTGAAAGTCACACAGAGTACTAGTAAGCTACAGCAGCCATGCGAATGCTCTTCACCACGCCACAACACCATAGAAATAGTGTCCAGTCAGGTATGCTGAAGATAACAGGGGTCACACGAAGTAGATTCACCTTGGAGGGTCGCCAGTCCCAAGCACGAAACCAGCACTGCAAGAATCAAAGTGGTGCTCGCAGGACGGGAAGCCATGTTGTAAGACTTGAAAGCTTTCACAACCGGGGACCAACCTGCAGAGTTGCCAGAGGAAAAACAGCACCAGTCAGCAGGTTTTGAGGAGTGCCCAACAGTACTTGCACGGTTGAAATGCGCTTACCTAAACCTGACGTTTAGAACCGTTCCCCACGACACCCTCGAACGTGCAGCTGTTGTTACAATGTACAATCAATGCTCGACGAACTGACTGCCGTAATGGGGACACAGCTCGCTTTATGTAGGCATCGAAGGTAGGCCCTCTGAAATGTAAATCCCTTCGGAAGGGGTGGTTACGTGAACCCCACCGCACAGCCAGAGGACCGTTCCAAGGACTATTCGACAGTACTGGACTCTAAAGGCCTACACGACCCAACTTGCAGTATGCAAGCTGGCACCTAGCTCCACATGGTATATGCCTAGTCTAATATTCCAGCAAAAGTGTCTGGTCAAAGGCTTGTACCTAGCCAGTTGCAGGCTCCACATGGCCTGCCATGGAAATTTTATACGACCCCACAAACTCAACAGCAATCCACAAGCTCACCAGTTGCTCTTGGCCACACTGTCCAACGAAATGCACATATGTATGCATGCTGCCCTATCTCTCTGCCTTGGACAAATTCCATGGGAGACACGCACCTCCATAGCCTGGACTGCTGGGCTTGTACTGGCCACCCACTCCAAGCGTCAACCACACCCTTGACTGCCATGATTTGCATCTTCCTGATGGAAGAAGTTGAAAACCTGCTTGAGCATGCCTCGGGTGGATCTTGCCTGGGAGTAGAGCCCACTCACAAACGCCAGGCGCTGCCTCACGCTCGCCTTGGTGACGACCTGCCCATCTGGTGATGCGCACACCCATGCTCCATTACTTTGATCAGCCAGGGCCTCCCTTGCTGCCCCTCCACCAGATCCTCCTAATGTCATCTCCAATGGCAACACCCAGGGCCTTGTGAATGTAGGTGCGGCGGCCCCGCTGTAGCATGCCAGGAGTGCAGCAAGCACCACACACACGGCTGTGTCCATGCCATCGCTGCATTGCACCAGCACCCGGTGCCCTCTGGCCAGGTGGTGGGACAGGAACTGCAGTGCAGCTGGCAAGTGCATCTGGAGAGAGTGACGCTCCTGCTTGCTGGTCTGGATGGGCAGCCACATGTAGCGCGTGCAGGCACCAGACACTGCAACAATCCCAGGATGGGTGTTTCTCTGTCCTTCTGTGGCTTCCAATGCACCCCCTGCTGCTGGTTTGCTGGCAGTTGACGAGCAGTTGGCATTTGCTGCTGGATCCGCACATGACTGCCGTGCAGCAAGGTTCTGATCGGCTTCACGTGGTGCTTCCTTGCTGTGTTGATGCCTGCTGTCATCACCATGCAGAATGTGATGGCCTGTAGCAGGCTCATCCTGCATGCCTGGGTGCTGCACTGGACCAACATTGAGAACAGCCTCGACGTGGTGCCACACATCTGGCGGCTGCCCACCACCAAAGGCACCCAGCGCCAGGCCTGTGCTGCCCAGCTGCCATATCCCACCACCGACCGGCTTGTTCACCCCTTCAGCCCCATCATGGCGCACCTGGCAGCCTTTGGGTGCCGGATGGTGCTGGTCCACCGCCGTTGCTGGGCTGCTTCTGGCTTTGGTGTCAGCAGCACTGGATTGCACGGCATTGCCATTGTGTCCGGCTGTTGCTGATGCGGCTGGTGTGTCCATGGTTGTTGCGATGTAGCTGTGAGAGGCCTGCTGCACCAGGTTCTGCACCAGCGCGTGCACCCCTGATGGCCCAGCCCTGACCAGATCCTGCAGAACGCCCACGTTAAGGGGGAGTCAGATTGCACATTGTCAGATGTATCTGACAATGACATCATGGTTGCTGGCGACCTCATAATGCACAAAACGCCAGTATGTCCGCACACCATCCAAGTCACCACCGCATGCATCAAATTACGACCCAAATTTGAGATGCCAGTGCAATGCGCCTTTCAGTCAGCATTCAGACCGGCAGGCAATAGCGCGGCAAAAAGGCAATGTAATTTATATCCCAGTCATGTTGACAGACAGTTCCATGCGATACAAGCATGTCCAAGCTTACAGTGCCACCACACCCTACCTGCCGGTGGCTCCACAGCAGCTGTGGTGTGAGCCCGCACGCCCAGCTCTCCTCGTCGTCCCCCGCCCCAGGCACATACTCATACACGTGCACGTCACTGCCGCCTGGCTCCCCCGCAATGCACCTCCTCTGCCTGGCATTGGGCAGGGAGGCTGACACCAGCACCAGGGGGGTGAAGTCAAGTTGGTCCAAATCTGGCACCTCGTTCAGCCAGATGCGTGTGTTCTGAGACACCCAAATGGGGCGCAGGGGCTTGTGCAGGGTTTCCACCAGGAGGGAGAGGTCTGGCTGCACCTGGAGGAGCTGGTCCACCCATCCATCAATGCGCTGCTCGATTTGCTGCTTCTCATTGGCTGAGATCCACAGCGGCAGGTGGAGGTCTGTGTCCCAAACCCCTTCAGACCCTAGGGTTTCGGTAGATGCGGGTGCCTGGGAAGAAGGGTGCCTGCTTCTCAACAGGTGGACGGCTCGGTTGACCACTACTGCCCATATCGGTATTGTCTTTGTGAAGGCATCCTGTGAGGGGGATGGCGGGTGGGTGGCAAGTGAGAAACAGCCAGCCTACTGACAACGGTGGGTGGGAACAGCTAATGGCATGGCGATGACGTTGACATGGTCGAATTCAATACAACCCCATCTGCCCAACATGCGCACAAATAGTGTATAAGACAGGCTTGTCAGGGTTGCTTAGCCACTCACTGGGAACGTTTTGCCCCTCCTTGTGGCGTCCACCAGCAGGCAGCCACCTTGGAGCGCGCACAGCTCTGCTATGTGCTTGTTCAGGCGTGTTGTACTGAACGACCAGTTTCCGTTATGGCCGTCGGTGGACTTGAAGTAGCAGGTGTTGTCTGGTGCCCGACAGTACCACAACCCACAGCGCAGGTTGGCCACTACAGGGAGGGAGGGATAGATAGTGCTGGCCTCAGCCACAAATGCAGAGTCATCGATGATAGAGCAGACACAGTTGTGCAGGCTGTTTTCAGTGCGCTTCAAGTGTCTCACCACCTTTGTGAGGGAGGAGAAAGAGTATGGCACTGCGGTTGTGCCGCCAGCAGCCGGGCCGTGCATTTGCATGCATGCATATGAAGGTGGTCGGGCAGTGTCCAAGCTGCGCAGGTGTTCACGGTGTAGCAAAACAAATTAGGGTTGCATTTGCATGCCTTTGAAGTTTATAGTGAAGCGATGCTGGTGCTGGTACCACTAAGGCTAAAGACTCTGTGCTGTGCTGGGGAAAGCGTAGCCTGGCGCCACGTGTTTTCCGCATTGCCTGCACTCAGAGTGTACCCTCCTCGTCCATCCCGCAAGGGGAGGCTATCGGTGCTGGGTTCGCGCCCAAACTTGGCAACAACTTGCTTGGAAACGTCTGGGGTTTGCTTGGCTCGACAGTTGCAAGAAGCCTTGAAAACGGATGCAAGGGCGTTATTGCCTTTCAGTTGCCTGCTTCTCCCTCCTGCACCTCTCTGTTAACCGGGATGTTCTAAACCGCTTAAACCGCTCAGGGCGCTGTGACAACTGTTCCGTGTATCCCGATACCAGGACATAATTTCGCCCGAGTAGCAACTTACCCAGCTTGCAAACTTGCTTTCAGCTATTATTTATAGATGGGTTCTTGTGGAGCTTGCCTATCCTAGCTTGCACAGGCCTAGATCAGTGAACCATCAAACTGGGCAACGATTGTCTCAAGTCGTGGCTTTCTTAGGTAGTCTAGCAAGGAGCAAAGGAGAACAAGCAGGTTTAAGCTTTAGCAGTGCTTTTTTATAAAGTGAACTACAGCCAACAATCACAGCCACTAAGTCACAACCAAGTAGCTTGGGAGTCTCACTCAGCCACTGACGGCAAGTTGGGCAAGGCCACTGGTGGGGACCGTGACAAGAGGAGCAGCGATGGAAGGACCAGCAAGTGGTCAAGCAGAGGTTGATGTGTATGGGTTCAAGCTCACGCTCACTGCTGAACAGGCAGCAGCCAGGCAAAAGTGCACAGCCAAGGAGCAAAAGCGGCTGCAGAAGTGGAACCTGGTGCTGAAAAGTGGGAAGCTCCCGACTGGAGAAAAGCTCAAGCGGTACATCAGGAAGGTATGCAGAGTACCACTGCATCCTGGCATGGCTTTGAGCACTCTTCCATAGGAAGCTGATGGCTAGATGCAGCAAGGGCTTCAGTTGTGCTGGGAGAGCCTGTCACCAGTTGCCCGAACCTGCTGCAGGGGGTACCACACCAAGTTCGGGCACCTATTTGGATGGAGCTGTCCGGGGCAAACGCCAAGAAAAACAAGTGCTCTCCAAACTACTATGGAATCATGGTGGACACCGGGTTTGCTTCTTCAAGCTGTTCACATCAGATCAAGCTGGTAGGTTATCACTATCCACTTCTCTCTGCACAGCTTGCCACCAATATGGTCAGCTGACCACCCACTATGCCACAGGACGTGCCACGAACTTTTCCAAGCAACGACTGGATCCAGTCAGCTGAGGGGCAGAAGCTCCTGGAGCGAGTGCTGCTGGCATACTCCATGCACAACAAGGACGTGGGCTACTGCCAGGGCATGAACTACCTGGTGGGCTTGCTCCTCCTGGCACTGGAGAAAAACGAAGAGAGCGCTTTCTGGGTGCTGGCGGCGTTGATAGACGACCAAGGTAATACGTGCATTCAGCACTTGTGGTTACTCATATGCGCTGCAGCTGGTTGGGATGCGCTCTCACCGTATTTTTTCCTATTGAGATGGACTTACGTCCTTTCCTACTGCACTACAGGGATCCTCTACAAGGATATGTTTACGGGCAGTTTGCTGGGAACCCACGTGGAGATGAGGACGCTGGAGGTAAGGCCCCCAAGGAAGTCCAATACAGTCACAGTTGCATGCGTGCTCCAGAGGATGCATCCACCATCAATGACCGCACACCATGCGCTCATATCCCTAAGGAGCCGCTACCAAGTGCCAGCCCCGAGACGTCCGGTAGTTGCAAACATTGCAATGGGTTGTTCACTGAACATGTTCAGAACCATCAATACAATTTTACTATGGTGCAGGAGCTTGTTGCTCAGAAGATGCCCGACCTGCGGGAGCACTTGCAGCAGCTGCACTGCGACATGTCGATCATCGCCACCGACTGGTTCCTCTGCTTGTTCTGCACAACCACTCCATCTGAGGTAAGGGCGTCACCATCATCCCATTGCATTGTATACATACAAGCATGTGATGGCAAACTGCCCTTTGCACTTTAGTGTGGTGCCAACTACCTTTAATAACATTTGCTTTGTTTGGGCCAAGTCATTGGGGGCGTGTCTGGCATCCAACCACTGATGCATGCGCATTGCATGCAGACGGCAGCTCGGATCTGGGATGCTCTCTTCCATGAAGGGCCCAAGATCCTGTACCGAGTGTCACTAGCCCTCATGTCCATGAACAAGGAAGGTCTCATGGAGACCGACAACCCCGGGGATATGATGCGCACCATGCGGACTGCGGCAACAAACATGCACGACAGGGACTTCCTGATGAAGGTATTATTTGATCTTGCAGAACTAGCTTTTCTAGATTCTAAGGATATTACCTGTATTTTAGACAAATGTGTTCAAGGAAGGGCTGTTGGCATGCCATGCTGGTACCCCTTACAAGCCTCATGTTCACACTACCATGGACTGCTCCAGTCCTGTTATACCTGACCACTAGCTTTGTCATGCAGGAAGCTTTCAAGAGCGTGGGGTCCCTGCCAATGCGCACCATTGAAACGCAGAGGACCATCAAGGAGGCCGATGTGATTGGGGAGTTCAGGCAGAGGGACACCACGCAGCGGGCGGCACTGCATGCAAGCATCCAGCGTGGCGCAGACTACCAAAACAACAGTACGTGGTCAATTCAACCCCTGCTTTCCCAGTCTTTTCTGGCCCCTAGAACGTTTTTTGCTCTTGTATTGCAATGCCATGGCACTGAATGGCTGTTGCCGCCGATATCTGCAGATGCCTTCCGGTACTCGTTGGATTCGGAAGACACCGCGTCTACACAGTCTGACAAAGCTAAGACACGGAAGAGGCTGTTTGCAACGTTCAAGCTGGATGTGAGTGGCATGAGCAGCAAGTTCAAGGAGACCTTAAGCTTGAGAAAGTGAGGTATGCCGTTGGGTTTTTCCCCTGTGTGGCCGCACTGCTATTCGGGGAGCAGGTGGATGGCTGCACACAGCGCACATGCATGAGGTGAGGGGGCGGCCGTATTCAGGACAATGGATGAGGTGCACGCGTGCGAACTTTAGGCAGTGCGGGCCGCACAGCATGGTGGCGAGTGCAAAGCTGCTGGCGCTTATTTATCATGAACTTCCCTGGCTGACTTCCCTTGGCAACTACTGGGTTTTGGGTGTTTGCTATTTGCGATATTCTCATCTCTGGCGGTCATTTCATTTCTTGCTATCAGGACTTGTGCCATATTTTTGGTGGCATTTTTATGCGTGCTGTGATTTTCGCGATTGCCTGGTGGGCATACAGTATTAAGTCTGACTCTATGCGATGCTGCTGAGCAACCTTGTGTCATCACTGCCGTTCTGGTTAGTTGTGGGGCTTGTGTAAGCAGCTTGGAACTTCTTTATTTTAAACTTAATAATTTGTATGCACAGTGTGTACCAGGAATTGTAATTTATATATTCCGTTCAAATTCCAGGACCTGGCAAAAATGAAAGGTCCTTTCATGATGATTTTTCCTGGAAGGCCATTTAGAGCGTGCATCGTGGAGGGAAATGCCTGATGTACAAGCCGATCTGCTCACGCAAAGGCAGTCATTAGGTACTTAAAATGTACTTTATAGGTATTTTATGCCAATTTGAAATGCGCCTACTAGCTAGTTGACCATCTTGGTGGAAATTGCAGTGACACTGTGTCATAATTACTGCACCTCGAACAGTGAACGTAGTCACAATGTGTAACCTCCAAATTTTACATTCCAAGTTGCAAAGCATGGATGCATGACCATTATAATCTGTCAAGGATACCCATAGGTTGCCCCAGTACTCAAATTGAATGCCATGTACATGCACAACGAAAGAAACTTGAACGGAACGCCTGCGGCGCACCAACTTGAAGGCATAGTCAGGGGCCCTCTGGCTCGCAAGAAACAATGATTGGATTAGGATTAATGCCCATTCTATTGGCAATAGCATTGACATGTCAATTCCATTGAACGTGGTGGTGGTGAGTACAAAAAGTCAACTCAATACTACAAATGCAAGAAATTTTCAGCAATAATACTACGGAAAAAAGCCCACCAATGGCAATCATCATAGCCAGCCAGGAGGCTGCTGATACAGCAGGACGAGCCCATCACAGCGAAATAAAACAGCTCATAAAATGGACTTGACTGCAGATCCATAAATGGCACAATTGCCAACAGGTAAGGAAACGTTGATGTTAATGCAGTGTGCACACCATACTAACCACCAACCATAAAATCTACTTTCATGCCATGCAGGATATAGACGTCGCTACATTGCTTAAAACCCAAATCAACAAACAACCAAAGATCTCACACACCTTGAATGCAATGAAGAAGACGTGCTCATACGAAAACTGCATGTCGCTCCATTGTCCCATTGCAGCTGCAGCTGCAGAATGCTACAACATGCCCGTTTTAAAATTTGACACGCACCGGCACAGGTACGCAGATGGTGGCCGCGAACGGACAGCAAAAAAATTACTGACAATTTACTCACAGCTCCTCATCATCCAGCTCTACCGTGGTAGCCCCAAGGGCTTCTATAAGGCCGCCCTTTGCCACAGCACCAGGTGTCCCCCGCAGGGGAGGCAACCCCCCTCGGCCCCAAGCCCAGCCACCGGCTCGCACCCCCTGGGTGCCCACCGCCTCCTGCTTGGCACCCACTGCCTCCTCGGTGATGCCCCTATCCAGCCCCACAGCAGCGGCCTCCACCTCCTCCACACCCCTTGCACCGTCGCTCCCAGTGTGGCCAAGATCACGAGGTGGCTTGCTGGAATCTCGGTGCCAGCTCCCCACAATAGCCGCTGCATCCCCGCCATTGCCTTCACCCCCAGCGCTCCCCTTCGCACCCTCATCCTGCTGGCTTCCCCCTGCCGCCGCCTGTGGTTTCACTGGATCCTGCATCCGCTGGGCCAAAGTAGCCTGGTGAGCCAAATTCTGCTCCACCATACCCAGCTTTGATGCCTGTGCAGTGCCAGCGGTCCCTAGGTCAGACTGTTGCTGCCCGCCCTCTATCGCCCTGCGCCGCTGCACCGTTCCATCCCCCTGGCTCGCAGGATTCGCCCTGCCCATCCCAGCGACACCGATCGGCGCGCTGGGGTCATACTGGCTGAACTTGAACTCATGCGAAAACAGGCTGGGAACAACATAGTCCCTCGCGCTGCCCTGTACCACCCTGGAACCGTTCACCGCTGCCAGCTGGCGAGGGGCGGAATCCCACCAGGTCTGCCCCAGCACGCCATGCATGCGCGCGACAGCCTGTTTGCTCCTGATGGTCACCGCGGCATTGATCCAGGCCTGGCCCTTGGTGCTGTAGATGTGGATGGTGAGGTCGGGGGTGGCGACATCAATTTGATCCCCCGAGGTGAGCACGCTAGGGTACACCAGGGTGATGTTGCAGTCGCGCTTGATCTGGAGGGGCTCTCCCGGGGACAGGCTCTGGGTCCAGTCATCCCCATCGATTTCCACTGCGATGGGGAGGGGGGCATGAGCGCAAGTCAGGACAGGTGCAGGTATCTGGCATGCCCCAGGTGGAGCGCATCCAAACATTGCACATTGCGGGGTCGCTAAAAGGCCAGAAAGACAATACGCTTCAAGGTGCTGGGCTGTGCTGCACAGGCCTGGCTGGTGCAAGGCAAGCAGGGCAGGTGCTATCCAGGTGAACTGCCTGTACCTATGGAACTAGCAAAGCTTTGTTGAGCCCTGCACCAAAAATGGCACATACCGTACTCTGAGAAATGGTGTGTGTGCGATGTCGCAGACAGTGCCAATTGGGGACCCTATGCTTCGATCCCCAACCCTAACCGTTTGCAGTGCGTGCACACCTGTCAGCTCTCCATCGCCCACCGCTGCCACCTTGACCTCCGCCTTGCTGTCATATTTAACACCAATGGCGGTCATGTACTGATTGTGAACCTGCTGGTTGCCCAGGTTGGCGAACAGTGCATTCACCTGCACATGCACACAAACAGCCACGGTTCAGTATATACCTCGCTGGTGGCACACATGTATAGATGCCAATGCTACAAATACCATGCGCAGCAATACAGCCAAAGACGCAGTCTGCCCTACATGCCATGCCTGGCACTGCTTATACCAGCGCTTCAGGATGTGGCTGGCGCCAAGCATGCAAGCATGGCACTCGCGCTTGGTGCATGCAGTCTACCGCTGGTTATGCCTGGATGGTTCCCCTTCCTGTCCACTGTGTCCTCTATCAGAGTTGCTTGGTGCACTGCTCCATGGTGTTCCACCACAGTTGAGACTCACACGGTTACACAGCGAGTGCTAATCTGACCCCTCACATCCTACGACCCCCCGCACACACACCTGGTGGCGCCGCTCGCTGAGCAGCGCAAAGTGCTCCCCTGGGATGCCATCAAAGTCAAACCACTGGCCAGAAAAGGACTGGAAGTGCGGGTCATCGCACGCCTGGCCCCCCACCGCGTAGTCATAGGTGCAGTACCCCTGGGAGAGCGCTGGGGGCGGGTCACCCGGCACAAACCAGTTCTTGGACTCGCACTCTGCTCCACACTCGTTGGTGCACTCAAACTTGCCGGTGTTGGTGGTGCCCTCTGTGGCGGAAGGGGTTGGCGGGGTGTCAGTGTGTGAAGCTAAACCCTGAACCCTAAACCCTACAATTGCCACTGTTGGGGGTACCCTCTGTGGCAAAGAACGTAGGAGCGTCAGCCTGTGCAGATGGTGCTCCATACAGTAAAAAATGCAGCCACTTCCATTAGGACACTTACAGGTGAGTCAACACGTTGAACACACCGCACTTTTGCGGTCTTGGATGCCGACTGTCTGGAGAGGGCTCTCACAGAGCCCCACAGCAACACATGCTACCAGCATGCGGACCACGGTACCAAATCTGGTTCGCACGGCGAGCAGGTGTGCACTTACTTGTGTTATCGGTGAGGTACACCTCTGTGAGGCAGCCCTGGCCATCCACCTTGTACAGGTCCAGGGGCCAGTTGAGGCCGCACTGCGCAAACACTGGGGTGTAGCAGCTGGAGGGCACACCGTGGAGCGCTGCGCAGCAGGGGGGCAGGGTCAGTACTTGTTATTTTTCTCTTTTCTCGTGTTATTTTTAAAGGTGTTGGTCAAGGGCGGGGTCAAAAAGTGCTGTGCACCACCGGCAGGCAAGCAGCGCCCACTTGGGCTGCAAGACTGGAATGGCACAAGGGGGGTAACAAAGGACAAGGCAGGGTCGCTAGTGCCGGATGGCAGTGCGGTTTCCAGGCAGGACCTGGGGTCAGCGTTACATTTCCACAGTAAATGAGAGTGCAGCACCAGGAAGCATGGATTAGGATGTATCCAAGCGAGGCCTTACAACCAAGAGGGAGGTTTGGATGAGTGAAAGGTGCGCGTAGCTCTTGCTGCTAGGCTGTGGCTGTCAGCCATGCATACAAAAGAAAAACCCACCTGTGGTGAATGTGTACCCCAAATGCTGAGCGTTTTGGTCCATCACCCAGTTGGAGAACGGCCCAAACTGGCCCCCCGTGGGCGACTGTGGGCCAAAGTAGTAGTCGATGAACTGGGTGCAGGCCTGAAAGTAGTCTGGAAATGCACCGGGTGCGCACTCCCCCCCCTCACAGAGCGGCCTGCCACCCGCCCATTGGTACTGGATCGGCCCACAGGCTGCCGAGACCGTGTGTGCATGGAAGGCGGTGCAGGCGAGGAGGGCGACAAGGAGCATGCCAGGCCACCGCAAGGAGGGCTGCGGCGCCCTGTGGGTGGCGGCTGGGTGCGCGCTGGGCTGTTGCGCAGGGCTGCTGCAGCTGCTTTCACAGGGGCTGGGTTGGCTGTACCGCATGGTTGCTGTGCACAGGCCAAACACCCTAGTGGCTTGGTCAGGGTTGTGGTGTGCGCGTGCGCTGTCAAGCCATGGCTGCACGAGGCTTGCTGCTGCCGCTGTTAGGGGCTCCGGAGTAGGCTGTGTTTGAAAGCACCACCAAGGCACACCCCTTTGGAACCAAAGGAACCAAATAAATGTGCTCGAACCTGCAGGCGGCCTTGGGCACCCCTTGGGCTAGGACTCCTACTGGCACTGATACGGTCAGAAGGGGTCCAGTCGGCTTCCAGCAAGAAGGTTCAATATCAATATCACAGAAAGCGATCCAGGTGGTAGCTCCTGTGGGAAAGTGTTGAGCCTGCACGACGCACACACACAGCATTGACTTGTGCATGCATTGCATGCAGAGCTGTTGGGAGCCCCAACTCGACACCCTACGCAAACGTCAACAGCTACACCGAAGGCTTGCTGCGCGGCGCCAAATGACAGCCGCTGACAAGCACAAGCTCTACATGAATTGGCAGCAGCTCCTGTTTGAGCACAAAGGATGTGACTGGGTTCATCAGTGGGCAGCCCGGCTGGGGCCCGTCTCAAGTACAACACACGACAAGTGGACTACTCAGAGTCCAACTACGCAGTACAAACAAACAGCAACTCGTGTGTTGTCCACAGGCACTTTTCGGCGGCATTCTTCAGAGTTCCACAATGAGTACCTTGCGGCACTGGGTGTCAAGCCGTGTGGGCTGTCCGAAGTTGCTGGTAGCCAACCGATTCTTACGTCGCCTGCAACGACAGCTATTCTTTTCTGTCAGTGATACTGGCTATCGTTATCACGGCGTAGACAAGAACCTGTTGGCAATGTGCAAGCTGGCACTTTTGCTTTAGTCACAGGAGCAGAGTCCCAGCTTTTTTGAGTTTGAATATGACTCCACCCATACTGCCCACCTCGGTTGGACCACTGAACGCAAGTGGGCGAGCACTCTATCAAAGCGGCTTGCGAGGTTTATTACACCTGTGTTCCAAACATTTGAGACCTTTGCTGACTTGTGCTGCTCTCCCCGCTGGCTTGGCTTGACGGCATCGACTAAGAGGTACGACAGCATTGCGGCATTGACGTGGACGCCCTGCAGTGCAGATCACGCAGTTAGTATGAAATGGCGGGCTTGGTTTCGTTTCAGGGGACCGGCCGTGGTACCCAGACGAGGTCATATGCATTGCAGTGCAACGTAGGGTTGATTGCACATACTTGATGGGTCACCCCACCTCACCACACACTCGGCATCTGTTTCCTAGGCCGCAAAGATACGTACAGCGGATGGCGGTGGTCTTTTAGCGTGTGCATTGCAAGGCCTGTTCACTGCTGTTTGCTGGTGGCTTTGTTTACGTGGAACCGTGCTGGTCCTGTTTAAACAGAGTTATAGTTGTTGGTGGCATGGGCCCAGATGAGATGTGGTGGCCAATGGCATGCTGCGCCCACTCTGGGCTGTGTTGGGACAACACTTGTTAGCCCACTCTACAACCGCACACAGTTGTTGTTTCTTGGCATCTCGAATGCTTCAGCAGTTTAGCTTTTTCACTGGAATGTATGGTTCAGCTCACTAAGCCGTTTCAGTACTAGCCAGCTCACAAGCCAACACTAGTGCACTAGCCAGCCCTGCTTATGGTACTAGCGGCTTTGTCTGCAATTCTGCGGCACCCCTCACACGTACCATCCCTCCACTTCAGGTATCAAACTTCCCTCCTCCACCTCAGCTGCCAGCCATGCAGACTGTCAGCAGCTCGCAGCGCACCTTTGCGCCCTTGGCCCCAGCCTCGGCCAGCACTCTGAGGAGCTGCAAACCCTTCCTAGGGTTCACCCGCAGCCCCACAGCAGCAGCAGCAACCCGCCCCCACAGGCACCATGCGGTGGTCACGAGAGCGATCCAGGGCGGGGACGAGAACAAGAAGCTGACAAGGGAGGCGGAGCCTGAGGAGTACTGGCAGACGGCTGCTGAGAAGAAGGGAGAGAGCGCATGGAAGGACCCACTGGCACTGATCGGCATCCTGGCGATCTTCTTCCCTTTCATCATCCTAGGCATTGCCATCGCCACCGGCGTCGTGGATGTCAGCGGTGGGCGCTAGGGGGATGCTGGTGAGATTTCAACAACGGGCCTTCCCACAGTAGCTCCATATGATTGATGAGAGTGGTCTGATTTGTCAGCTCTGCCCTGCCGTTTGTGATGAATGAACGCTGATCAACGAACGATCAAAGAGAGGAGATGCCACATTTTTTCCCATGTCGATGTACAGTATTTTGAAACAGAGGCTCATGCACTGGACCAGCGGTTGAGCAGCACAGATTTTGTTATGCAATGCAAGCAATGATGCTAACATCATGTCATCGTATACCGTATATTGGTAGCACGTCATAATTTCTTGAGGGCTCTTTCCATTTGACACAGAGAGATTGTACCACACAGCTGCACTTGCCGTTGCCGCACTGGTTGACAACAGGCCGTGGCTCGATACCACCTAGCTGCCATACTAGTCACGCAATCCATTGGCAGTCGCGTTACAAGTCTACAATGATTGAACTTCTAGCTGTCATTGCTTAAGGCAAAGTTTGTAAATGCAAGCACACTGTATGCAAGAATGCACTATCTGCCAGATTGCATCCATGAATTGCAAAGTACCATGGATAATTATAACATTCCAAAGCCAATACTATCAGGATCACCTTGAAGATTGAATGCATGCATGACGAGAAAGCTGCAAAAATGGCAGTACTCTAGCTAATAAAATAACGCGTTATTATCTTAAAACAACAATGCAAGATACAGGGAGCTGCCGGGCCTTTGGCTAGTAGACGCCGACGATCCGCCTTCTTTCCCCCAATGATGACACATCATAGACAAAGCACCGACACACAACACCGCAATGCGCACCCCTTCCTTTCCCCTCTGTTTCTGCCCATCCCACACATGCCAGTAGCAGTGTGCCCAACACCCAGCCTGGTTCAAATGTGTTCCAAGGCCCACCGACAGCTGCCCATGCTCCATGTCCATTTACCTGAAGCTTCTAAGCAGAATGGCAGAAAAAACTACAATACAGCTAGCTCTAGTAGATAGTTTTCACCCTCCCAAAACTGCCATGTCGCCGAGAGGCCACCTGCAATGCCCCGGTCTAAAAAACCAAGGGTAATGAGATAATAATAGGACTATTATTATCTCATTACCCTTGAAAAAACATAACAAGTGGCCGTATTGTCAACTACAGCCATTGCCTAAGTCCCATGGCCGCCCTGCCACGAGGTGCAACCTGCAATGCCCCCCTCGCCCAACCGGCATCGCACAAACATACCGATATGCGCAATCTTGGCAATTCCACCACGCACCCTCCCAGGACACATCTCCACAGGGCTCTGCAACTGCTACGACAGCCACTCACATGTCCACAGGGTGCAGCAGCTGCTGCGCAAGCAGCCACATGACCGGAGACTGCGTTGAGGAAAGCATCACAAACGCCACGGCCGCTGCCACGGGCTCTGCCAGCGACGCACCCCCCTCCTTGCCCTGGAGTGTAGCTGCACACCAAAAAATGAATTATCTTTATTTTCGTGTAGGAAATGATTTTTACTTCCCAGATCTATTCACTATGGAACGGCATGGTGCCAGCATGCCCCGGCAGTACAGGGGAACTCCACCCTTGCTACGTAACTTCTGCTTCTTTCCCATTCCCGCCTTACCCCACAACTCATGTTCTGCGATCTTGCTTGTAAGCTACTGGAAAAAACATTTGCTTGAATGCACATTTGCAAAGCCTGCCTGTGAACAGGCGCATACAGGGATTTACCCTCCTCAATGCCCACAATATCCCATCATATCTTAATCACGTCCCATCATACTGCAACAAGTGTAAACAATGTCTTCAATGACTACAATGTCCTCAATGTCCCCATCATATTGTACTCAAGTCGTCACCCCACGACAGCCCTCCAAAAACTCACCCACATACGCGCCGACCAGGTACCTCCCCGCGGGGTCCGTCACCAGGTGCCCCACCAGCTTGGCCTTGATGCTCAGGGGGGCCAGCGCAAAGGTGAACAGCGCAAACACGATGAGCTGCGATGAGGTGAGGGAGGAGGCCAGGAAGCCCCGCCAGTAGAAGGGCGGCAGCTTGAAGAAGGTGTGGAAGAAGCTGTTGGTGGCGCTGAGGTCCAGGGAGGCCAGGAGCTCCATGCCAAACACGTGGAAGGCGGCCTGCAGGGATGAAATGAGCGCTTGATACATGCATGGTCTCATGTACATACGCAGCCTGAAAAAGGTGCGGGGGGTTGCTGGTGGCGCTGAGGTCAAGAGAGGCCAGGAGCTCCATGCCAAAAGCATGGAAGGAGGTTTGCGGAAGGAATAAGCAAAAAGAAAACATAGTTTTATTATATTAATTACATATGGATATAAAACCAACATTCCAGCCTCCCCAGATGATTGTGTCCATGTTTAACATCTTTACGATTTGGGTGGCGTCAAGAATATTGGCGTGCGCCCTGCCCGCACCTGCCGCCGCTTCTCGCCAGGCCACAGCGCCGCCCACGCCTCGCGCGCTGACTCCGCCACCGGCCGGTTCCTCCGCAGGATTTCGGTCAGCTTGCTGGCAAACTCGGGCGCCTCCCGCATGGATCGGGTGATGGAGTAGCCCGTGGCTGGGTGCACCAAGTTGGCTGCTGCGCCAAAGGCTGTGATTGGTTGGTCCCCCAGGGGGAGGGGCCCACCCACAGGGATGTATGACCACTCCTCCTCGATGATGCGCTTCACCTGCAGGGAATAATTGACTGCATAATTACCGTCAAATCAATCGCATTGGATACTTGTTACATCCACTTTAACGACAGGACTGGACAGGATTTAGTAAACATGAACTTTAATACCAATTCTCGGCCATGCTTGTAATGAGAGTTATTAAGTATGATGATAATAATAATAATGATGATAATTTCTCAGCCATGGCAGCATGCGGCTTCATCCACCTATACTAACATTCCAGGCGGTGGCACAGCACTTGCCATCATAGTTGCCACCCCCGCCCCCCCCACTCCAGGCACCTTGATCCCGCACGCCTGTAGCCTGCGCTCCAGCCTGCGCTTGAGCACGTTGGGCATGCACTGGATACAACTAACTTCGCAACCCAGGTACCAAAACCCATTTACCTTTACTCCAACCCCGCCTGACGCCTCACTAACATTCGCACAGGCCCTTGAATGCCCACGCTTCCATGCAATTCCCATGCACCCCGTTCCCCTCCCACCTTGATCCCGCACGCCTGCAGCCTGCGCTCCAGCCTGCGCTTGAGCACGTTGAAGGGCAGCGCAGGCTTGGTGACCAGGCACGTCTCCTCAAGGAACACCACGCCAGGCTTGAGCGGCATGGCGTACAGGAAGGAGGGGACCTCCCGCTGGGTGCCCCACTGGCCCTCGCCCGCGTTGGGGTGGTTGTCCGCATCGAGTCTGCGTGCGAGGAGTGCATGTTGGTGGGTGCAATTGAGGGTATAATGCAGCCTGTACGCAGCAGGTCACATGTGCATTAATGGCATGAAGCCTTCATGCAATCATGCCATCATATTCCCTCTGCTCCTATGCATGCTCCATCCACTCTGGCTCCTCCCGCAACGCGCAATGCCAGCCACAGCATCGAATGCCAGCGTGACCAGCAGCGGCATGCACCATGCACCTATTCGCTGTGCATTTATCAGTGTGTTCCCAGACCACAATCGCTGTGTATTCCCTACCTGTTTGCTGTGTTCGCATACAGCCCCGTGTGGTGGCGCCTGAAGTCCATGAACAGCATCACCCGGGGGTCATACATCTGCTCATAGCCCTCAACCTCAGCCTCGATGCCGTAGGCTGTCTGCGCGGCCACGCTGGGTGCGCCATCCTCAAACTTGAGGAACTTGCCAGCCGCTGCGCCAGCAGCCATCACCGACAGCCTGCGTGGGTGACGAGGCTTGTGGGCATGAGTTTGTGTGGAGGGGTGTGTGGGCATGAGTTATCCCCCCATAGTACTGGCGACAACTAAATGTGTTTAAATGCCCACATGAGACGTGTACATGCATTTGCACCAGCGTGCAGCCATGCAGGGGGCGCCATCCTCAAACTTGAGGAACTTGCCCGCCGCTGCGCCAGCCGCCCTGACTGACAGCCTGGGCGGCGTCACCCTGTTTGTCTGAAGGGGTGCGTGGGCATGAGGTTACTCCTGCCAGCTTACCAACCACCGCCTCAGCCTCCCCTCCACGCATTCTGTTTAGGGTTTGATTTAAGGGTTTTTCCCCCATATTTTCGACGGCAAATCAGTTGACCATGTTTGCAAGCCTTCATGAGGCGTGTATGGGCGTTTGCACCCCAGGAGCAACCACAGGCTGTGCAAGCTGGTTGACCCCTAAACCCTAAAACCCTAAACCCTACCTTGTGGTGACTTTCCCCTTGCTCGTGGTCAGTATGGTGAGCTGGCCCAGCGCGTCCACCTTGACATCGGTCACCTCCGCACCCAGGAACCGCACCCCCGCCTGCTTGCACTTGGCCAGCAGATGCTTGCGCAGCCGCTTCCTGCACACCCGCCCATACGCCCTGCCGGTGCTGGTGGGTGGCCCCTCGCCAAAGTAGCACACCGCATCCTTCCACACCCCGTCGAGGGTGTGGGCTAGGCCCAGCTCGCGAAACTCGTCAACCCACACCCCATAGTTGTTGACAAAGGGCCTGTCCAATCCTGTGAGGTGTAGCAAGAATATGACATTGACCAATGCGCTTTGCAGACACAGGGGCTGTGACTCAACCCTTTCAGGATGCCTGTTCTGGTGGCTTACCTATGAGTACAACGCTCACACCCTGTTGTGCGAGCTCTGCTGCCAGTGCCAGCCCTGCAGGCCCGCACCCTACCACTGCCACCTCCGCAGTGGTGGTCTGTATGTCAAAGCGCTGCAGGGTGTTTGCAATCAGCGGCTGGTCTGGGTCCTCCTTGTCAGCCTGCAGCAGACACCCAAACGCTCACAACTACTGTCAATACTCAAAGAATGCCTGGAGGAGGTGGTCAGGGGGGTCAAACAGGCTGTGCTGCGCACCTGTCTCTGAACCAAGCTCGCCTCATAGTCTCCCTCACGTGCCCTCTGGTTGACGTCCACACCAGCTTTGGAACCCTGCTTGGAGCTGCCTCGTTTCTGCACAGCGGCCGCAGCTGTGACCTGGACTGTCCTCTGCAAGGGCGTTCTAGCTGTGAAGGGCTTGCAGCCCTTGGGTGCCTGACACCGCAGTGGGCTGCCGGTTGCAAAGGCTGGGAGCACAGAGGCATGCACCATTGTGTTGGTGTGTACCAATGCCAAGTACTGTGCTGGTTGGAACAGAAGAAGCTGGTGTACTCTCAGCACGCCTACAGACAGTGGTGCATTGCGTTCAAGCAGGCAGTAGTGGGCACACTCGGTGGTGGGTCGTGGGTGGTTGGGTGAGCAGCCACTATGACAGTGATCTCTTGATACCGCGTGACGTGCTAACCCGCAAGGCGATAAAGACCCGGCTTTGAGGTGTTAAAGAGAGTGTTGCACATATATGCGTGCGTGTAAGAGGTTGTGCTGCACGCAGAACTTGTTGCTGGGCAGGTCTGTTTCGCGCCACCAGAAGTGCCACGTCATCCAAAAGATGGCAACCGGATATTGCTTTTCTTTGCATTTTTTCCACTTCTTCCCGGCCTCCTTGTTGCTGAACCTGCAACATAATACGGCACAACAGCAACAGCCAGCAATTTTTACTCTCGCCCGTGGCTCGTTGACAAGTGTTTGCCAGTGGACACACATCCGCATTGTGGCATGCACAAATGCATGCATAACCACGCATGCCTGACAGTTTGAAAGGCTGAAGATACCCCGCTGGCTTGAAGTCCGCCCTTCTAGCCTACCTATTAACAGTAGAGAAGACACCTTTTCAGCTGTGACATTAGACTATTGCCAACGATGGCGGCACCAATGTTGTGTGGGGCAGCGCCGTTTGCATGCCAGGGACAAGCACAGCGACAGGTGAAGAGCGCAGCCTCACGGTTGCATTCCCCGAGGTTCAACCAGAAGGGTCCATCCAGTGTCGGCATCAGAAGACATGTACACACAGCCCACGGCCCTTCTCGGCGTGTGGTGAGGATGGGCATCAAGGGCGTGGAGGGGTTCGATGGCAGAGTGGCCTTGCAACCTGAACAGGAGGAGCAACTGGTGGCTCTACTATCCTCTCAGACGTTCAGGAAGCAAGTGGCTAGGGAGTCCAAGCTTGGGGAAGTGGAGGTGGAGTTCACTGGGAAGCTGTTCCAGCCTACTCCCTGGAGCCCCACCACCAAGCGCGGCTTGCCTCAGGAGCTGGAGGTGTACCTGGATGACCCGCAGTGTGCAGTCATAAACGTCCCTCCCAACTTCATGTTCTCCGCCAAGATATCAAACCCTACAAGGTTGTGTGCGATCTACAAAGCGACGGGACAATGACTAAGACTGGCTGCCGCCTAGTCACAGTTTGCACAGCAACGTATGTCGGTTCAACGCCTGTCTGTAGTGAACTAGTACCTGACCTAACAACACGAGGGATTTTGAGGGTAAATAGAAACAATATTGCGGGGGAAATAGGGAGTGTGTGCCTGAGTACTACGAGGAATTTGGGTTGAACGATTGCAGTGCCCTTGTTTGTAACAAGCTGGGTGAGCGTTTCCATGCTTTCATGCACCATTGTTCTCATCGCTTCCCTTTCTTCTTGCTTGCTGCCGCGCCAGGCTCCTGCTTTGCACGCCCGTACCCACAATGCTCTAGCAATAGCCGGGCAGTGTTGTTGATATGCGTGAAGCGCGCTGGGCCTAGAAGGATGCCTCCAAACCAGCGGGACACCACCACCACCACATTGCGCACATCCATGACCTGCAGCAGGTGCAGCAGCCGCCCACCAGCTGCATCCTCGCCATCGTCATCATAGTCCTGGACACAGCACATCCCTGTGCTTCACCGATATGTAACAATTTATTGTATCCAAGTCCGAAAGGAAGAAATCCACCAAGGCATCGCACTCTTTGAACCACAAAGAGTGGTAAATTTGGACCAGTTTTTGGCAGAAAATGCACACTATCTACCATGGCATTGGGCGGCTGCATGTAAGATTATTCTTCTATAACGTGTCTTCAAGCAAACTGCTGCAGCCTTTCAGGCATGTGCTAGAATCATCATGTTGGGCGAGTCTCACCTGCTGGAATGTCCCCTTGTCGGGTGCATGTATTCTATACGCCATGATGTTGTGGGTGGCGTTGCGCAGCTTGTTGTTCAGCAGCAGCTCTGCCATCACAGCCTCAACCTGCAAAAATGCAACGCCAATCAGGCATAAGCCCACATTTGCAGGGTGTGCTGCGAATGCGCATTTGCTATGTTTTCTTGCCCATGGAAATATGCAACAATAAAACAAGCTGTTGAATTCAGGAAACGGAGGTTGCAAGCGCACGTCGTGCACGCGGTCACCGCCGCATATAAAAGTGAAATGTTACACTACAACAATCCAACTTCCGGATTGGCACATGCGCAAAAATATAGCACTAGTAGAAATGCAAATAATGTCCAACACCTGCCCCACATGTTGTATCCATGCACATGCACTGCCACCAGTCAGCACCACACTGGCTACCAGCACCTCCCCGCACCTGTTCCACAGACTCGACGCCTGCCACATGCGCCTGGAAGGTCGAGCGCTTCTCAGTCATAGGCTCACCATGCACAATCTTGGGCAACATCGTGCCGCTGCCCGAGGCTGTCCCTGCATGGCCATTCGGCGCACCATGCCGTCGGTCTTGCAATGTAGCCTGCGGGTACATTATGGACACAGGATGACTGCCTGCCCTCCGTCAAAATGCTTGGATGGGTTTACAAATGCTCGTAACTTGAGCAATTGTGGACGGACTTCCACACTTATTCTACACGAGCTTCATGCATATTTGCTGTTCACGCCTTTAACATATACTTCATTAGTTTCACATTCCCTTTACAAGGCATAAATCTTGTGCCACAATGTCAGCAGTTTAATGTGACATGAGGGGAGCACAGCATGGCTACGTGCTTGCCTCGTGGAGTGAGTAGCATGGTCAGCGGCCAACCATGTCGTGTTCTTCCAGACTCCAATGGCCTCTTTCGCCTGTGCATCGCCGCTGTGCAATGTTCCACGTGTCTCACATTACCTGCTCCATTGCCAGCAGCAGGGCCGCATCATGCTCATCATCATCCCCGTTTGCGGCGGCACTTTCATCCTCTACGGGCGGGGCCTCTGCCCTTACTTCAGGCTCTGGACTCCACAGGGGTTGCTGCTCCTTGAGCCATTCAACCCAGGTGAATAAAGCCACCTCACCTACACATAGTTGCAATTAACAGTGCGTGACCCCGGAGGGATGCATTTACCAACCACGCCATGCATCCCCGTCCCTCGCCAACCCAGGCCGGGTGCAGGGTCTGCGCTAATTGACAGGTAAATCCTACTAGGGTATGCGATTACCCTACCAGGGCTCCACTTAGCTGGCGGGACAGTGCAAAGCGTTGGAGCCGTAGGCAGGGAAACCCTACTAGGGTATGCGGTCCCTTACTATCCCGCATCCAATACCAGTAATCATGCGCTGCTATTTAACACACACCCTGGCTGCAAGATTATCTCCCTCTGGGATACAAGCAACCTGGTAGGGTGGTCCCGCAGTCAACAAGGATGGGATGAGCAACAACAGGATGGAATGCGGACATGGCATCGCACCGGGTGTAAACTGGCTTTCCAACTGCTCAGCAAGCCAAGACCTCAGACTGTCAGACAAGTTGGCGCCGGCCACCTCGCACAGTGGCGCAGCTTGAGAAGGGTACTGCTGCGGGAAGTGTGCACGCAGTGTGATGCCTGGTCGCCCCGAGGTGCTGGGTATATGCACCTGTAAGCACAGCAACACCCTGATGAAGCGCTGCGCAACTGTTGCCAACATGAGCATCCACAACCGGGGTTTTCTCGCCCACTGGTGCCCCGCCTGTGAGGCCCAACCCGGGCATTGCAACGCAAGTGGGCTCACAAATGGGTGCACGTATGTTGTCCTGGCTATTGTTGACGAGCATAATATTGAGGTGAAAGGCATCACAGTACATAGGTTGCTGAGTGGTGCTTCTGGCATACCTGGTGGGCTGGGGTTTGCTCACCTGGCACACTCGCTCCTCCAAGCTGAAAGTGCAGTCTGTGTCGTAGATGGCCTCCAGCGCGTACAACTCCTGCTCTTGCAACTCCAGGTTTTCTAGAGACACACAACAAGCTTAAGTGTTAACCCTTTTCCTTCATACCAAGCGTACTGTGCACCAAAGTGTGGCTGTACCAAGTCTTGCATTAGCAGTAAGAGGTTGTTGCGAGGGATTTGGACCCACCTTGCCACGCTTCGTCCAGGGACATATCGCCTGAGATGCTGTACCTCCCCTCTAGCGCCAACGCAAAGTTTCGTGAGCAACGTCACTAACCGCATATGCATGCATCACACCGCTTATGCACTCATCCTGCTGCTAAAAAAGAGACAGCCTGCAGTAGATCCAGCAGGATCAGGCCGGTATTAGCTCGCTTAACGTGGGATACCGTCGTACAGGTCTACTTGAAGTACAGCAAGCCTCCGCACGTTACTGTGGGTATAGGGTTTAGGGTTTGGGTTAGGGTTTGGCCATGGGAGACAATTGTTTGACCTACACTGGCGACCCAATTGGTCAACAGTGTGTTAAAACACATAATGAATGTATGGTTTTACTATCAACACACTCTGTCACAAATCATCTTCGCTCGACTTTCAGCCATGGGCATGCACTGGGAAATACTGTCAAATTGCAACACAAAGAGCGCATAGATATTCATCTAGTTTGAAAACATTTACCACAAGCAGATATATATAAATCCATCCAGTTCTTGCTGTCTTGACACACCGCCCCCATGTTTATCGGCTAGTAGCTGGAGTACTGTCGCTGTCACAGTGCGCATGTTTAATTTTTGTTGTTCAGGACCCTTAGCAATGGCTGCATTCCTACTTCTTCCCTTTTGCTGCTGGCCATCCCATCAGCGCGGCTGCATTCTCCTTGGTCATGAACACGCTGTTAGGCAAGGCCTGCTTCCAAAGTGGGTGGCTACAGAACTCCTCAACCAAGAAGTCTGGCGCCTGCAACGGTGTGCAAGAAGCCTTCAAAACGATGCAGGGTAACTTATGGGAACAGGTTGGTGTTGCTGCGATTGCCGGAAACAAAACTACACACTGTACAGGGCCGTAGAGTCAGGCAGAAGCAATAAATCCAGGTGGTGGGTTGCCTATGGTAACCTAGACCAATGTACCTTGAATTCCACTTCCTGGGCCCCGCGGCTTGCAAACTGTGGCATGACCATCATTGCAATGACGGGAGGTGGGCCAGTTGCCTGTGATGCACCAGGCTTGATGAGCCACGCTGGGTTGACGCCAGCCATCATGGGCCCATATGCGCCTCCAATGAAGAACAGTGGGTCCTTGGCTCCAAAGGGCTTGTTTCGCGTGTGCCTCCAGCTGTTGATTGTGAGGTTGTGATATCCAGCAGCCAGTGGGCCTATGCACATCATCATGGCACGCCAGTAGTGCCCTCCGTACCTGGGCCATCAGGGGTGTCAGTCAACAGCAGCAGACTTTTGGGTGAATCCACTGGGCATTAATCTGGAGAATGGTCAACATGCATCAAACATGACAAAATGTAGTGTCAACAATTTGATAGCTAGTGTGATTTTGGCAATTTATTCAGTAGTTACTGCGGGCAGACCAAAGATAGATGCCAATATTGCCAGGTTGCATGTCATGGCATGTCCATGCAGCTTCCAATGGCCACGCCTCCACAGGTATACCTATAGGTGATGCGCCGCACCTTTCTAGGATGTTGTGCTGCAGCCTCATCAAATGATGGCCAAAGTTATCGCGGCGCATGGCATCGATGATGCCCCCAACACATGCAGCCACCTTGCTGGCAGCAGGCAGAGGGTCCCCTGCCTTTGTGTCACCAACAGATGCTGTTAGGTTGACAGATACTGAAGTTTTGGCAGGTTTCTGTCCTGGGTTTGCATCCATGATTGGACTGGTTGGCTTGCGCTTCAGGAGACGATCAACAATGATGCCGCAGCAAGCTTGGATGTAATACAGGCAAATGCAGCAGAGGGACTGGACATGCACCAACTCGGCTTGCAAATGCTTCATTGAAAGCCACTTGAATCCTTGCAGCTGTGCTTTGATTTGCGCCTCCTGGAAGCGCTGCTGCACCACAGTCTGCACATTTGCCCTCTTCTCGGAAATCAGGGCTCCAGGAGATAGGGCAAGGGATGCGACTGCATTGCCAAAGAGATTGTCTGGCACCGCATTTGGACTGCCCCGCAGATTCATGATTACGCCCATCACTGGGTCCTGGCCATCAAGGGCTTCTGGGCAATGCGTTCTCATTATGTCGCGGGTCACTACCCATGCCAGGGCTGAGATGGCTGTGAATGCTGACGGCTTGGATGCGCTATACGCAGCCAGCGCTTCCTGTTTCATAAACACACAGTGAATGGTTTACTTAGGTGAATGGTTTACACATGCATGCCTGAGCACTCTGTGGTCTGCTAGGCAGCTCATAATGTTTGCGCACCTGTGCATAGATGCATAGAGATGCATGGGCCATGTCCTGACAGTGCGGTGAACGTGTGTCTCACATGTTATAATTTTGTTTTGAAGATTGTTTGCGCAATAGAGAACAACGCTGGATGATGGACAACACCTTGGCTGCACATCTGTTGCATTCGTTTGTACCTGCAGCGACTTTGCATCCCTGTCTGGCACCCACAGCCGTGCCTGGCAGGTTGATTCAGCTGGCCCTGCCTGTGCTGCCTGTGCTCGTGTTTTGCCTGTGTCATATCCACCAGCCTGGGTACCACTGGTTGCCTTGCAAATAGTCGCCATGCAATACTTAGCCATACCCACTAGCTTTCTTGTTAATTGGAAGTACAAATCCCAGAGTTGGTTCTTCCAAATGGTCACGAGCAGACTCTTTGGCGCAAATGAGTCCACAACGGCAAAGCTGGTGGCATCCGTTCCCTGCAAGCACCCAAACAAGTAGATTTCTTGAATTTTAAATGGTTTGTAAAATTAGGTTCAAATGAATATTTATGTTATAACATAATTACATATGCGTATGTGATTAACTGTACATGATTATTGCAATGTTCCAGCAGCGTCACCAACCTCATATTAATCTGCATAAGAAATGGATTACCTTAATTGAATAGTATTTGTCAGATATGGCTACAGAGATTGATTGTGATCGAGTTTGTCATTTTTTGCCTTACCATGTTAAATTTATGTATTGGACAGTCTTCCACGTTGTGCAACACAGTGCGATCTACATCTTGGGGTGCCAAGACAGTGGTCTTGCCGTTGTACACATCTACCCAAGTTGTGAAGAAACGGTCCATGCTGGTCCCATCTGCAACAAAAATATTACATTATGCCAACACTGAAATTAGGACACAGGAAAGAGGCAAACGTCTGTGGACCCCATTGGCCGTGATCCATAGTCATTTTGATTGATAGCATGCCGGCAAAACACTTACCTCCCACCACATGGAGCCAGGAGGCAGCAAGTGCACACCCGCCTTCCGCAAACTTGACAAAGACTGCTTGAAGCATGGGTCCACCTGTTCCAGAGCCGTTGATCGGCAGCGCAATCGCCTACAGCCAACGCGTGTGTGTCAGACTGTATGTCAGACTGTGGTTCAGACTAGCATGCTGCAACCTCTGTGAAAATACCAGCATGCCACAGCTAGCATTCCCTTTGGAAGTGCATCATCGGGTGTCATTGAACAAGTGGTACTTACTTGAAAGAATCTAAGGAACGGTGGCATCTGTTTCTTGTCCCTGCCAGCCAGCACATAGCCCAGTGCGTGGTTCTGTGCACTGCCGGGGAGGGTGGCTTCCAAAAGCCTGATACCTTCATTGTTGTTCCTTATCAGTGCTGTTTTGTCATCCAAACGACCTGATTTGTGAACGAGGATGGAAGGTAAGGTAAAACCCACGCATAGGTACCCAACAGCACACCCTAGTGAACACATAGTACTCTTACCAGCAATGAAGGGGAAGTGCAGCAGAGCTGTTTCCAAAGCAGATACAAGCTTGTCAATATCCAGGACCTCATCGTAGTAGTGAAGGAAGAAGGACCTCCGTCGGTGGTACAGCGTCAGCTCAAACTGGCTAAGCTGCAGTAGAAGACACCCCGCCAGTTTGAACCCATCGAGGGCCACCCCATTGTGCACGTCACAGCAAAGATGTAGCCTGGAAACCTACCTTGAAGCTGGGTGGTGCTGCTGCAGTCGATGGAGCTTTTACTAAACGGGAATTCGTGACTGTAGAGGATGGGCTACTCATTTTGAAGCGTCCTTCTTGGCCTGTTTACTAGCGATACTAGGAGTTGTCCGCTTTGTCGTGTATTCTTGCACACTACATACTTCAGCAGACGCAAGAGATACAATCAAACTAGAAGTTTATTCGGGAATAAGTCAGTTTAAGGACGGAGGAGTGAGTGGTATGTCTCCCGTTGGACTCAAGGCCGAAACAGCGTCAGTTGGGCGAAAAGGCATGCCCGCATGCCGCATGGCGGTTGCGAGCACCAAAGGTGGCCTGCTGCTGCATATATTACAATATGAATACGCTAACGACACCTAGTGATTGTCAACGGTTATCCAGACAAACGCATGCATATTAGGTTTTGGTCCTATGTATGTGAAGACCTGGGGTCCTGTCTCAACAGCGCACCCTAAATGCTAACCCTGACCCTAAAACCCTAACTTCCCCTCACCAAGGTACACTTCGTGCCCTGGCCTGGCGAGGAAGACGGCGTGACAATGTTTTTTGGAAAAAAATGAAAACCCACAGTCAGTCAGGCGCTCAGAAGTTGCTTGGCATGGTTATACATAATACATTGCTTTGGGTTGACCCAACACCATTGGGTAGACCATGGCCAAACCCTTCAGTGGGGTTTCTCTTGCAACCTCGATGATCAAACAGGTCCTTAAGGAACGATTGAACTTGAGCAGTTTTGCATCCAGCAAACTCATAAATTCCAATGCACACAGAATTTGCGAACATACTTTCGGTAAACCAAAATCGCAAGCCTTGCGCCTGCCTGAACTGTGTATTACCTGCCTGAACTGTGTATTACTCATACTGCCTTAAATGTGTTCCCACTAGGACTAGTGGAGTTCCCCATTGGGTCATCAGGGCGGCATGCTCCCGGTGGAGTGATGGTGGATGTCACTAGCATGATGATACAACAAGGCAGTATGAGCGGTCCCCCATGTACATCAGCTAAAGCTGTGGGTGCATGCGTTGTGTCCACACACAGCGGCACTTGCAAGCAGCTGCAGCATTGCATGTGTGCCGCCACCACCAGGTGAATGCAATTGTACAGGCAAATTACAGATCATGTACCTCAGACTCTGTTGGCAACGATATCATATCACCAGGACGAACGATTTCCAGGCACTCTTAACCCATCTGCTGCACTGTCAACAACCACAAGAAGAAAGAAAGAAACAGAACGCCCCCACAACACTATTGAGGCACCTGAACCAATCATGGTACTATATTTGCAGCAGCGCTGGGCGCACAACCTTGCCAATCATTGCCAACATTTGCCATTACCATTTGCAACCCACACGCCACATGCCTCCAACTGTCACTGCATTTGCAACCCATACTCCCGCCATGCCTTCAACTACCACACACTCCCATGGACAAGTGAAGGGCTCATGTGCTAGTATTGGAATTGCTGACCGGGAGGCTTCTGCTGCTGCTGCTGCGGTGGGAAGGGGCGGCCGGGGCGGGGGGGTGGCTCGCGGATGCGGCGCTTCTTGCGGCTGCGCACACGCACGATCTTGCTGTGGATGGCAGCTGACACGCTGTTGTACACCTTGCGGTAGATCTTGGGCAGTGTGTAGCCTGCGCACAGAACACAAAGAAACTTGTAGTGCATGAATAGATAGCTACGCAGCCTGCTCAGAGGGAATGACTTAATTGAAGCTCAATTGCGTTGAGCTCCCAAAAGAAGAAGAAGAAAGGAAGAAAGGGAACGCACCGAGGCGTAGTTAGGGGGCCACTGGCTCGCACCAGGGCACCACACCAGCAAGAACAGCTGGTCAAGGATAAGCCGTTTAAAGCCTAATTAGCCAATGCCAGCAGGCATGGCATGCAAAAGGGTTTGGCGTTTAGTGTACACATGAGTGTGAGGATGCTATGCTGAAGGCTGCATCCTAGGGTGGAGTTGTATGTCCTGCCTGCCAGTGGTTTGCGGGAGTGCCAGGGTGATCGCGCTGTTTACATTTGCCCACTGTTCCAGACCTGTGGTGCAACGCCACATGTGCACCGCACCTGCAGGGACTGCTGCACCCCTCACAGATACCCAGGGCACACAATGGCATATGTACATATCTGCAAGCCCCGCATGCACTGCCAGTGCACATGCAGAGACCTGGTGCTACCATGCTGTCCGCTTTATGACTGGAG
Source organism: Heterotrichella gracilis (assembly GCA_032358255.1). NCBI lineage: Eukaryota > Xanthophyceae > Tribonematales > Xanthonemataceae > Heterotrichella > Heterotrichella gracilis. The sequence continues at coordinate 23,488 of JAULBX010011434.1, read as the reverse complement.
ACTAGAGTGTTCAACTGGGCCCACTTAGTGACTCACTCACCCCTCCACACGGGCAGAGGATTTCAACCAAGCATAGGAGCGCTGCTAGGAGATTCAAAACTCAGAAATCATTTTTTTGGCTGTTTGGTATACCTTATGTGACCTTGTGCAACCTGGTTGGAACTGCTACTGCATGCAAAAAGGTATAGAAAGCTCAAAGGTGGCCTGGTTGCATACCGTCGATGGTTGAAGCGTCCGTGATATCCCTCAGGGCAGACGCGTCCACAATGTTCCTGACTATGTAGCGCTTGATGGCCTTGTCCTTGGGGACCAGGGAACCTGACGCCTCGCAGCGCACCCGCTTCACACGGCCTCGCGCATTGGCGGGCTTGTTGCGCCCGCTGTTGCGACGTTTCTTGGGCATGGTGAGAGCTGCTGGTAACGTGTAGGACTGTCTGAGGCTGTAGTGCTGACCCCTGATGAGAAGAGGCCTCTGGTGGAAGAAAGGGAGTATGTCGGGGCCTCTTTGAAGCTTTGTGGGCCAAGGCGGCTGTTGCACAGATCCCGCATGGGCCACCCACGGTGATAATTTTACATGAAACAATACGAGAACTGAGTGGAAGATAATCCCCGGGAATGAGCGAACGTATTGCCAATTATGCCAACGCAATTCAGCAATCCCAAGCTTGCAGTTGGACCCAGCCATTCATGCAAACCATACGAGGCAGCAACCGTTGGCTTGAGGGCTCACCTCCAGCACAGACCTTGAGGGGATCCCTTCAGGGACGGCATGAGCGCACACCACACCTAAGCTGATGCAGAAATTCTTTGTACGACAATGGAAGGATTCCTCACATGTTCACAGGTTGGCTGATGCAACCCCCGCTGGAGGCGTGCTTGAATTCACACTGCACACGGATAATCACTAGTCACTAATTGCTAAGCACTTCAGGCATGCTGCATGCCATTGTTGTACTGATCAAGCGTGCCCAAAATTAGCCAGCTCTCCACTTCTTGTTGCTACCGATGGCATCCTTGTCAAAAAACCGCAAGCTTCAAACCCTGTTTCACTCCATACGGATGAGCCGCGGTCTGCAACCACATGTTCCGCATTCCTATCGCTCATCCCCTAACTATCACTCACTGCCAGTCGGTGCCGCCCCTTTCTGGCTGCCCTGCCGCCACTGCCAGACTGATGCCATGCATTGATGGCTGGTTTTAGGCGTGCGCATCGCCTGCACCTCAAAATCCTTCAGACATCCGCACCACAACCCTCTGGATCCCCTGACATGACTTCCCCTGCCACTGGCTCTGCTTCCATCACCTCCCCTTCTCCGGAGCTCTCCCCCACCCCCGTCCCTGATCCTGCCATCGCCCCTCCCTCCCCTTGCGGTACCGTTTCCACCCCTTCCCTTGTGACCACTCCCCCTCCCTCCCCTAGCTCCCCCCCACCTGCTGCCTCCTCCTTGTCCTCCCCTTGTCCCCCTCCACCCCCCGTTTCCCCCTTGAGCTGCGTCTGGTACAGCACGATGGCCACCCTGTGGGAGGAGGGCTCGGGGGACCACATAGCGCTGTTGGCGTGCGTGCCCAGGCCAGAATCGCCGCTGCGGTGGAACACCACCACGCCTGCAGCAGAGGGCGCACATTCAGATGCACTAAATTCCCCATTCAGGTTGTGATCACTGATCAGTGTACATGCGTAGGTTGCGCATCGGGCTGCGCACATGTGATGTTGCGGCCGGGTCCAATGTTCACTCCCATGCACAAACCGACCCGAGCATTAACCCTGAAGCCTACCCGCTATGTCTCATATCCAGCCCCACAGCCAAACCACTGAACCCCAACCACTACCCACCTTGGCGCACGTCCAGGGCCACATGGTACTGCGGCAGCAGGTAGTAGCCTCCACAGAAGGGTGACGCGCCTGTCTCACAGATGATGAGGGCGCTGTAGGAGCCGGGGGTGTTCTTGCCGTCCACATGGCGACCTGCGGGGAAATGATGTTTCCAACAGACGCAAAGGCACAAACTGTTGAAGCTGACAGCATCCAAAACGAAAAACTCAATTTTGCTTGGATGCCATAAAGCAGATATTTTACGCTTCTATAGTATAGAAATCAAACATTGCTTTTTGAATAACATTATTATGCCAATCATCGAATGTTACTATATTTGAAAATTGCCCATATCAATTCGCATCTCACTTGGAATGGTGCGTAGCTGATTTAACGAAATTGAATCCACCAGCCACTGGTCGCAGCCTAAAAGCAGTGCATTTCAAATCGTCCACCCGCACCTGTCCTGTAATCGATGTTGAGAGAGTAGGCGTTCCACCCAGTGCGCCCCAGCCTAGAGGCCCGGTACATGTCAGTGGAATCCATGCGGTGGAGCATGCGTTCCGCTGCAGCGTGTGTGGCCGCATGTGCCGCAAATGTATTCCAGGCTGCTTCAGCCGCTGTCACCAGGTGTGCCTCCCCCTGTGGCCCCATCAGCCTGGACAGCTCACATGTGACTAGCTGGGTGGTGTGGGACCGAACCATGTCTGCGCGCCAAGGGAGAATGGGTGTTTAAAAGTTTCTAGTTGTGGAGCAAGAAGGTTTGTAATCTTGCAGTTGGGGAATGGGGCAGCGGGGGTGGAATGCATTCCACATCGCCTCAGCCACTACCACCAGGTGTGCCTCTCCCTCTGGCCCCATCAGCCTGGACAGGTGACTAGCTGGGTGGTGTGGGACCGAACCAGGTCTGCGCGCCAGCGGGGATTGGGGATTTGGTGGAGGGGGAGACATGCGGCGAGGTTGATAAGTGACTGGCAGAGGGAGCGGAGCGGACGGAAGGATAGTGTATTGAACAACGGAGTTGAGCAAAGAGGAGGATTGTGTATTTGTAGATGGGGAGCGGAGCAGATGAGTTGGCAACAAGGACGCCATCACCCTCCTGTACATTATGTCCCCTACCATTGCTGCCAGTACACCCCTGCCAGTTAACTAGTTACATTATAGTCTCTGCACCTGCCTTCGTTTCCTGCCCTTCTTACCCGCCATCTTCTTCCCCCCTGTCCAGCTCCTGATTGGGCACGACTTCCAGCTCTTGAGGCAGTCAGAGATGCGCTTCCCGTGACAGGTTGAGTCGTCGTCCATCCCCACAAATACCTTGCGCTGGTCCCCAGTGGTGCGCAGCACAAAGGGGAGCTGCAGGGAGGGAGGGAGAACCTGCAAGGATGGACAGAATGACTGTTAAGGGTTAGGTTCCATGGGCAAAGTGATGGTGGCGGGTATATGGTTTGTGGCGCGATGGTCGATAAAGAAATTGAGAAAAAGGTAGTTCAGTGCAATTATCCTAGGTCTGCCAAGCATCTGGTAGGGAGGCAGCAGGAAGGAAAAAAGGAAGTGAACGGCATGGTGTGGCAACCTTGAACAAAGTAAGCATCCATGGGGACGCTTATTTGTGGATGGAGCCTGCACCGCACAGCATTGCAGGTTCACAGTGCAGCATAACATGTGGGGACAGCCGGCTCGAGTCCAGCACTCCACAGTTGGCACATGGCTAGTGAGGATGCTGATGATTGGGTTTGGGTTTGGGATTGGGATTGGGCGATGCTGGCCATGTGCACACCTTTCTGCCCTGCTCCCGCAGCCCCACCACCCGCCTGTGGGTGGCCTGTGTCACTGCCTCCTGCACCCATGCCTGCGACACACCAACAATAGAGCTTTCTTACACAAGTTTAGTCCTTGTCTATAGCAAAGAGTGCACTGTGCAGGACATCTAGAAGGGTTTTAAGCCCGCTTAAAGTAAGGGCATTGCCCCAGCACCAGCATGGTGCCAGGGGGTAACACCAAACCCTTGGCTAGGGTGTCAGTGTCACTCACCTGCTCCAGGAACTGCGCTAGGTCCATCAGCCTCACACAGCACCGCTCAACCTAAGGGTTTTGCCCCAAGAAAACCCTTGGCTAGGGAATAACCCACCTGCTCCATGAACCGCGCCAGGTCCACCGGCCCAACACTGGGCCTGCCATCCACATGGGCTTACATGAAGGATTTTTCTGCATCACACGCGCTGTGCTTGAGCTCGGAACACCAAACAACCCTTGGCTAGGGTGTCAGTGTCACTCACCTGCTCCATAAACCGGGCCAAGTCCACCGGCCCTGCACTGAGCCTGCCATCCAGGCACACCGGCAGCTCGCCCTGGTACCACATCTGCACCCCCCGGACGACAAAAGATTGCAAGGGGGGAAACGCATATGAGGGGAGGGCGGTGGTCCACAGCACATGCTCACCCGCCACGTCATACGCGTCCAAGCCTGCAGGGGCATGCATGTTTGTGCGTGGAAATCTTGCAGAAAGGTAGATGTTGTTCGTGCTAGCATGCGTTGCCTCTGATTGCATATGCATAAAATGTGAAAAGTGTAGTCCTGCCCATCCTAAAACTGCTTGTGTCGCCGGGTTTCAAGCCAGGTGTGGGCATGCAAACGTCGCATGGGGCGAAGCCTTTCCCCTGCTAACGCGCATAGCCTCTGGCTGAACGTGCATGATGTATTAATCCAATTAACGATTTAATCGGACTGAATGATTGCATTCAATCGCTTTTGTATGCGCATGCAGCATTTGATATGTTTAATCGGATCAAAACCGTTCCCATGCATTGCGCCTGATGAAATCCAGTATGGTGCAAGCAGTGATAGTGGCACGGGCTTACCTGCTGCCAGCTGGCCAGGGGGATACACCTGGTCTCTCCCAGGAACAAACTCCTCAAAAAGGTTTGTGCACGGCAGCTTGAACCCCTGCCATCGCTCCTCAATGGAGGTGAAGTTCCCTGGGCAGGCCACCTCCACACGCAGCTGAAACCACACATAATATCCTCACATGCTGTGCTGGACAGGACAGTGGGTTCATGGCTCAGGGTATGATGGGCGACTACAGCAAAGCGTCAACCCCTGTTGCAGATTTGGCAGTAAAGCAGCCAATTCCCTAGCAGAGCATATATAAGCAGGAAGGCATGCAAAAGTACCTTGCACCAGCAATGCACAGATAGCCTAGCCTATGCCATATGCCCGCCACCTCTAGGTCAAGACAGGGTTTCCAAAAACCATACCATGCTGGGAGGGAAGGAAGGTAGGGTTGAAGAGCTAAGCAGCACACCTGCGTTGGCATGTGCGCCACTTTGTCATCCACCCGCTGCTTTGCCGCCTGGCGCCTGGCTAGGGAGCTCCAGTCGTTGCTGCTGGTGCGGCATGACATCCCCTCCTTCATCATGCTGCACACCCACCTGGCACCAGCCCCCTGCCGCTCTAACTCTCTGAAGGGGTAGGGGGGGATGGATTGGTACCAAAGGGGTTGTTTGTACTGCTTTTGGGCGCCTGCTAGTCAATGTGCATAGTATTGATTGCCATGCAACACCTAATCAAGTATTGGATGCATTGCGAGCACATTACATTGCATGCGGGCATCAACAATTTGCAGGGGGCCTCGTTTGTCCCCCCGGACACCACTCCCCTGCACTGCACACAATTATACCTCACACATACACATTACCAGCATATTACCCTTTTACCCTACTAATACTATGCAGCATGCACTGCAGAGCACATGGCCATCACTATTGAATCCATGCAATCCAGCATAGAGGACCCTACACCCACCGAGTTGGGGGCATTGTGACCCCATGTGTCCCATGCACAGGGCAAGCCATGGCATACAGCATGGGGACCCTACACCAACACAATTATATCCAATTTGCCCCCAGTGTTGCTTGCCCATGCCAGGCACACGCACTTTGCCACCTCATCGCTGACTGATCTCCATTTGCCGCACTCATCACACTGCACCCAGGACTGCATCATTTCGTAGTCTGGCCGCCGCACAGGCTCGCCACACCCTATGCAGGGTACGCCCTCTGGCCCAGGCTCGGGACCCAGGTTCACCCAGAGGTGACACTTGTCACAGTCCTCCCAGATGTCCCTGCTGGCATCCACCTTTGTTGAATATTTTTTGGTTTAAATAAATAGCAGATACAGCTACAACAACATAGAATAGACCTTTTTAGTGTTTTAGTGTTTTATGTTTGATGCAAAAGGCTGAGTTGGGGTAATACGTTCCATGCATTCCGGCAGTACAGCATGATCAGCAATCAACCTTGCACAAGCTCGCGCCACCCGGTGCTATCCTGAAATTGCTTGTACCATTCCTGAATAAAATCACACCTGCTTGCGTCCACCTTGTGACCGGCGGTCTTGCCACGCTTGGCGCCACCTGAGGAGGCCTCGGGGTGTCCATCTGTAACAGGGCGCACAATAATATAATATTCATTTTTAATAATAAATGCGAATGCAGTGGCAGATTTTATAGTAGCCTGGCTCCTTCTGTGATCAGGGCGCGCATTGGCCATTGGTCTTGCCAGGCACACTGCTGCCGCAAGCTGCCGACAAGCCTAAACCCTAAACAAAACCCTAAACCCTCAGTCCTGGTTGCAGGATCCAGAATGGCTGGGAGTTGAAGCGTTGGCAGTCAGTGGATATCACATACAGTTTGTGCGCGTGCAGGCCTTGGTTGGATCGATTGTATGGCGGCGAGTGCGGCGAGAGGTATCCACGGCACCCAAAGCCACGAGGGTAATGTTTAGGGTAATATGAAACCTGACCCACCACTCACGATTGCACAGCTCCACATGGCATTCATTGTATGCTGCATACCTTGCGCATCTTTCTTCTTGCGTTTGCCAACCTTGCCCGGTTTGGTCTGGTTACTAACCAGGTTAGCGGGCACCAGTGGCGGTGGTGACGCATGCGGAGGTGCGCCCTGCTGTCCTTCCACACTGGCCACAGGTCTGTCACTTGGGATGCTTGGCATGTTCTCGTGAGGGGATGGCCCTTGTATGGGCTTGAGCTGAGGTGTGGGCTTAGGCAGCAGGTGACTGGCAAGTGTTGGTGAAGTGGTTGTGGTGGCTTGAGACACTGGCGAGCAGGGTCCCTGTGGCTTGTCCTGCTTGGTGCGGCTGAACAAGCCGTGAAGACCGGAGAGGAATTTGTGGATTGAGGGTATTATGTGTGTGTTGGGCGCAACAGACTCCATTAGTTGATTTCAAATAACTGGATATATTTCAAGATGCCTACGGTTTAGACGTTGTGAAACTAGCAGTGCAACTTGAAAGAAAGAGACCTAATACGCAAACAGAGCTTTCAAGTCAGGGCAAGGCCCTTGCTGTCGTATATGACCATTGGCGCCACCACATAGATGCATGCATGCATGAACCAAAATAGCTTTGAAAGGGACGGTGGGCGGACGCGTTTGCAGCTGACGCTTTGATAAACGTTGGTTCATTAGCGCGTATGTATAAGAAGACTGATGTACCAACGGTTTGTGAATCGGGTGCATGCATGCATCTGGCTGTCACTATGGCAGGAGGAAAGGCGCTAGCCAACAAACGCCAAACTAGTGTCGTGTACGTGGCGGAGACACTGAGAAGCTCGGGCATGATTTGGGGCAGAGCACTTGAACAGCGGTATCCTCAAAAACTGCGCCTGGCCACAGCTTGTTTGCCTTGGCCTAGGGTCCAGTGCAATTGGATATCAACCCCCAGTTGTTCAACAGTGTTCGTTGAAGAAGCCCACATTGACGAGTCTTAACAGCCACGATAGGTTTCCACCAGCTGCACCACTTGCACAACGCTGTCCACCAAGGCTTCCACAATGCAGGCAACTCTTGCGCCCTCACTGAGGGCCCCAGCCGGCAGGCTGACCCATGCCAGGGCCTTTCAGAAAAGAGCGGCAGCAGCGCCTAGGTCAGTGGCTTGCATGTTCCGTATTGTGCAACTTGGCTGGGTCCAACGTTGCTGTTACTCGCCGCTCTCTCGGTCCCATGTGACCTCGGTTTTTACACAGCGCCCTCGTCTGCAGGCCTCTCGCAACCAGGCGTGTGACTACAGCGAAGAACAGGGGGAAAGTGCAGGCACGAGGTGGTAAGGCAGAGTCTGACTGGAGATATGTGAGAGATGTGTTGGCGGTGGCTTCGCTCGTGGCATTCGCGTTTTTGGGAATGGTATCCGGGTACGGCGCTTACGAGCTGAGGGCCATGTTGAGGGACGACATCCAGCAGAGGGACGTGCTCACGCAGTCCTCGAGGAGGTTTGAGACGGCTTAGGTGTGGCCTGCAGCGAACACCATTGCTTTGGCAAACCCTTGTTTGGCCAAACTCTGCGTGTGTAACTCATCCACCTTGTGCCCTCAGGACGAGACCTCTGGTGAGCCGTGAAAGCATATCTGTCCCTTTCCACAAAGAGTAGACGACGAGATGAGGCAATTGGAACTGGAATTTTTGTGTTGGGGGTTCTGGCTGGTGCTCTACCCTCCCGCCTTGTGGGGAGCCAGGCAAACTTTGTGCCTTGTGTCACATGCTTTTGCTGCACTGACTCACTGAGAAAGGGAGGGTGCAGGTGGGTACACAACCGTGTTCAAGGCGGCGGTGCAACTCTTGCGTGGGCACCTGAGAGTCTGCTTGAACACGGTTGTGTACCCACCTGCAGCCTCCCTTCCTGTGCGCAGTGGGGGGAGCCGGGCTGTGCCTTGGGGCCACATGGGCTGCATCCTGTACGGTGCTGCAAGCTTGAGCAACCACGGAAGGGGCGGGGCTCGAAGGGGTGGAGCTGAAGGGGTGCACTTCACTTTGAATTGTGTGTTTGTACAGTACTTGTGTGTCTGTCAACAGTGTACTAGACAGTAGTAGCGCGTAGATTAGGGTAGGGCCCTTTGTGGGCAACCTGGGACCGGTGGCCAATGCCCCAGGGTTTGTACAGTTGGTCCAGGACAGCCTCGAACTGTCTGTCGTGTTGGCATCATTACACAGGTCCAGGACTTTTTAGATTACCAGCCTTTTGAAGGCTGTTATTGGGGATATGAAGGCACTCCAGTCCAGGTCACCTGGTGGCTCTGGGTTGGTGCAGCATACTTTAACAACGGCGTCTCACATAACGCCTGACCACAGCCTGTCCGCCTTGCCCACACAAGGGCCCTTGGCAAGGGGTCCAATGGATATCATTACCCCGTAGCCGCCCAGTTGTTGAACACTGGGTGCCATGACCGCTGCCCGAAAGGGTGGGCCTCCACTGGAGTTAATAGGTTGGATGCTAAGGGCCTCGGGCTCCGTGCTTTGGAGTACTTAAGAAAATTCATACAATATGCATGTGGGGAGTCTTGGTGCACAAGCCTCTAACCCCAGGGTCGTACCAGTAGGCAGGTACTCCACATTGCCCAGCCATCTCCAGACGAACCCCAGCAAATGGGTGAGGAAGCACAGCAGCCAATGTTACTTGACCTTGGTAGCTGATACCCTTACCAAGGGGTGGTGCACAGTGAGAGGTAATCCCGTGCTGCAGCCGCCCCACAATAAACCCTACCTACCAGTGGCTCAACGCAAGCCAGTGTTGGCACTGCCGCTGAACTCCGCCTCATGCGCAACGTCCAGTGCACAGTCCCTTAGTATGCAACATACAACTTGCTGGTTTTTAGTGCAAGGCTGCACCCCACACGCAGCACGTGCAGGCAATTATGCGCACTCAAGGGCTTGCAAGCACACTGGTACACCAGTAAGCGCAGCACAGTTCCTACGCATAGACATCGCTGGAATGGAGGTGAGTCAAACAGTTACAGAGGCTTATGCCTTGACGGCATACTTGCGCTGTGGGAAGGCTGCCTCCTTCTTGATCTGCTTCTCAGTCTTGATGGAGGCCTGCGGGCAGCGAGCGAGCGGTTAATGTGGAGCTAGGCTTCACTACAACGTACCCCGTACAGGTATTTAAGTTTTCTCAACGTACACCCATTGTTGCAAATTTACATGGGCTGAGTGCAACACGTCCCATATAGGACTGACAAGCAGTTTACTGCATGTGAACAATCCCTGCTGCATATTCCAGTGCGCAACCAGCTGCACTCCTATTCCCAGCGATAACAACTAGTGCAGTCCCTGCCATCATGGGCCAACCTGCATCAAGTGCTATCCACCCACTTCAAGCTAGGTGCTTTGTACAAATACTTTGCTGCACACGCCACTGCTCGGCTTGACAGCATTTTTTAATGCAGCTTGGGCATACAGCACCACAGAATAAAACAACAACCCCGCCGGTATATGCACTTCAGAAAACCCTAGCTTACCTCGTGCTTTGTGAGGCGGCGGCGGATGGCCCTGGTCTTCTTCACGCGCAGGTCCAGGGGAAGGTACTTCTGCAGCACAGCAAGGGGCCAAGGTGAGCAACAGCAAGGAAAAATGACCATAAATGCAAAGCAAGTGAGCCCCTGCTCCTGGCTAAAACGGTTTAGACTGTAGCTGGCATGCGCCGTGCGCAGGCACCCAGTTGTGCAACATCAAAATGGAGTCAAACGTGGTTGGTGGTTCTCAAGCAAAACAGCTTTGTGTGTTGGCTGCCCTTTGCGTCCTTGTTTTGCTGGCTGTGGTTTGCGTTGGCTGATATAGGTGACATGGGCACAACCTCGCGCGACCATTCAAGCCAGCCAAGCACCTTGCACAAATCCCTGAATGCTGTCTTCATAAGAAGCAGCTGAGAAGCCCCATTCATTATAGTCCGAGACTATTGTGCATCTGTATACTCAGTATGGTAGTCGTGTGACCATCTGCCGGAGCTTGATGCCTCCAACCAGCTGATGACATCATACACCTTTGGACTAGTAATCTGCCATCAGTTCTGCTTGGGACTGAGCCCTAATTCTCACGTCTGCACTGGCCTGCTCGCATCCACTGTCAGCTGGCAGCCCCACTCCATTTCCGCTGCTTGCCCCTTGTCTCCCAAAACCCAATACCAACGCAACCAATCACCTGCTCGCCCTCTTTCCCCCCAAACCCACACTATGCAACCTGTGGATCCCCGGCGCAGGCGTTACCTTCTTCGCGTATGCCTTGCGCAGGGTGTCCCGTTGCGTTTGCGAGATGACTGTCAGCACGCGGGCGATGGACTTCCTCACCACCTTGATCTTGGAGAGCTTGTTGGGTGCGCCTCCAGTGACCTTGGCCACCCTCAGAGCTGCGAGCTCATTCTTGAGGTCCTTGAGCTGCAAATTGGCAATAATTGGTGGGTAACCCTTGCCACAAGCTTCATCACGGCCTACCATCCCGTTTGTTGGGACCCACAAGTGCATCAGCATATGGATGGTCCATGCATGCACATATGACTGCATCCCTTCTGCAAGCGCCCACCCAGCACTAACAGTAGCGGAGTGGAACTTGCTGGTTAAAGCTGCACTCTAAATTGATATTATGCAGGCACTGCAGGAAAAAGGCAAGCTGGCTTACCTGGCTGAGGAGCTCAGCCCTGCCCTTGCCTCTCAACTCGTGGGCCTTCACTTTCGCTGCAAACACACGAACAGTACCCGTCAGCTTCGGTTTCCAGCAACCCAGGGCTAAAGCACTGCCAAGGAGAACATTACAGCTCGACAATCCTGGCAATAATTGCAGGTCAGGCTGCAGGTTTGCCCCCGTTGGCCGCCGCCAAGGTGCACCCGAGCGCGGGCACACAAGCAGCAGATGATGCAGCAGAGGCACACATGTTACACGGACGATGCTTACCCATCGTGTAAGTATCGACCCGCCGCCGAAAGAGAGGGAATCCAGTGCGCGCTTGTGGGCTTTGTACGCCAAAGTGCTTACGGCCGCCCTCCTCGAACTTTTGGGTCTACGGTGACCTCCCCGCTTTCTATTTGGCAACTACTCCCCATATATGCATGCAACATCGCACGACTTTCATGGTATGACCAGGTCATCTAGAATACCAAACTTCGACTGGTGCATACTTCACTTTGAGCTTGTAGGCGGGCTTCAAGGTCTACCGGGCATTTGGTGAAATTTCATATGCATGCATGCACGGCTAAATTAGTAACATGCACTAGCGCAGGGTGATTTCCAGCTGCAGTCGTGGTTGCCGACGTTGTACTCCCTACTCGATTGCTGTGTTGCAATGGAATGGCTTTGTGCAGTGGCTACTAGCCAGGGGTGACGTGGTACACTTACTTAGGTAGCGTGCGGATTCAAGGTTCAAACCAAGTCGATCTGGGGTGTGCTTGAGCAGGGCTTTTTGCAGTTGTGCCGTTTATCTGGCGTGATGATGCAGCTGAACCTGTATCCTTGGGACCATCCAATCTGGCAAGACTCCAACTTTACACCAGAATGGTTGTACCAAAGCATCCAGAAAACGGCTCCACCACAGGGAAACCCAGGTAAGGGCTAAGTCCTTTAAACCCAAAATGTGTGCAGAGTTGCAAGGCGTGGAAGCTTGGTGCAGACCAGCTTGGTACAGCACCAGTGTGCAAGGTGTGGTACCTCCATAGATTTACCACTACGTGAGAGAACAGGGTCAGTAGTGTGAGTACTGTTGTTACTCGCGCACTGCGTACTACTATTCTGCGCATTACGGGGCACTCCAATGCACTGTCACTTGATTGCCTGACATACGCAAGGTCCCTGTGTGGCACCTTTGGAATATGCTGGAACATCTGCTCAACACTACCAACTTCAACTGACTGTACAAAACCAGGACCGGGGGTCATACCAGGACTGCCTGGCTCAACGAGAGACTTTTACTGTGGGACCCAGTACCCACCAAGTACCCACAGTAATACACCACAGCCCTGCCTGCTTCTGCATATACAAGCACATTTTCATAACCAGCCGTACTCATTGGGCTGGGGTTTATACCAGGACCAGACTGGCCCTCTAACAACCAGAGCCTTGCCACTCACCTCCACCCACAGTACACACCCATAGACAGGGTGTTGGCGACAACAACCACATGTTTAGCTCTAGCCCCAGCCAGCACTGTACATGTACAATGTGCAGGTGGTGTGGTGAGCACAGGCCCAAAGGCACGCAATGAGGAGCACTGGACAACCGGCGAGATACTGATGCTGGTGTATGCGTCTTCAGACCTTGCCAAACAGGATGGGGTGAGCCACCAGATGGCAGCTCGCGCCATGAAAAGGTGGGTAGCGTTGGTGCATACTCCGGAGGGGGCCAGGAAAGCGCCACGCCACATCCCCTTCTTCAACACACAGAGGAGCGCTGACAGTTGCATTTTAGGGCAAGGCAGATCTTGGGCTGAGTCAACCGATCGCATATCCTTTTTTAATGTCTTTGCATTCTTTCATTCATGGGTGAATAAGGTGGAATGTAAGGGCTAACAATTTGCCCAGCGTCTAGAACAGAACAGTCCCTGTTGCATGGCCTCCCACCTCATTTCACAGCTAACTTAGTGCGCAACCCTTGCCCCATGCATACCACATCCCCACGCACAGTGTACAAGAAACATATGCAAAACGTGAAATCACCTCCACATCCTTCTCCCCAGGACTGAGTCTGAGCTGCGCCAAAAGGCTGTGAGCTATGGCCACATATTGTCTGTGTTGAGCCCTGGGGAGGTCCTCAACCTGGCCAAGCACGGGCAGTCGGTGGCGCGGGGCAAATATCACATATTAAGGTGAATACTGGACATATATCAGAGGTGATCCCAGATGGTGATGTAATATTTCTTGTTTAAGTCGCGCTAATGCCCTGAGTTGCCATGTTGGATGTTGATCTGCATGCATCTGCCATGAGGAGCACGTGCACCCCTGAGGAATTCATCCTTCCTTCCTTTTGTCTTCATGCATGAACACTAAGTGTAGGAGGCTGCAGCCAGGAATCAACATCATGCAGTCCACAGAAAAGAAAAAACAATACAATGAATGCACAGGCCACAACCACATCATTGTGGTTGTGCAAGACTTGGACTCGTCACTCTACCATTTTCTGCGCAATTTCAATGTTGATGTATGCACCATTACCAATTCATTGTGACCCTACTCGACCATATCAATGAACAACCCCACTCCTCATTAATCGCAGGGCCCCCTCACAAAGCTTACGTCCCAGCGGCCCTTTGGCCGCAGCCAGCCCCTCCAAGCAACCCCCCATTACAGCGGAGGCAGCAGCCGCTATAGCGGCGGGGGCAGCTGTCCTTGCAGCAGTGCACAGGACTGCCAGCCTGCCCAATATGCTGGTTGGTGGCGGTAGCACCTCAAATGGCCCCAGCAATGGCACCCTGGTTCCGCCTGTGCCTCCTGCAGTGCTGTCATCGTCACTGGTGCCGGGTAAGTGAGCAATGATTTGGGTGGGAATTCATTGGTGGTGTCGCCTGTCCGCCTCTCTGGCCGCAGTACCCACTGTGGCCGTGGTGATGGTGTACCATTACCAAACTGGGCGCCTGGGTGTAGAGGGTGTTATGCTGTAGTGAACCCTGCGACATGCAAATGGCTCGCTAGTGCTGCATTTAACGCATGCTGACGCTGGGCGTGAGGCACAGGCTATTGCGCGACCTGGTCCAAACCTGCGCCACCTTGATATGCGCCCCGGGCTTCTTTCTCTTCCCTACATCTTTGGCAGGTTTCTCGCATAATTTGACTGCAGGCTCCGACACAGCCCCCGGTCCCCCTACCCCATTGCATGCATTTTAAATTGCCATTTCTGATACCTGAAACCCAACCACCTTCCCTGCAGGTGCCACCTCCCTTACCACGCCTACTTCCATACCTGGTGCCCGCCTGGTGGCACCCCCACGTGACTACCACCGCCCCACCCCATCCCCTCCCCACCCCATCCCTGTCGCCGCCTCCCCCCTCCCCACACCCTCCGCCACGGGGATTGCCTGGGTGGGGAGCCAGTCATCTCAATCAAGGACACCAGCGCAAGCACCACATTCAGCTGTACTCCATGCACCGCCTTCCCAGGGTGTGGTTGCACGCACAAGCGCTGGGGAGGGGCCGCCGGTGCTGGGAAAGCGTGGAGGGAGCTTTGTGGGTGACCCAGTGGCAGGGGCAGCGCAGAGGCCTGCTATCCAAGGACGGCAGCAAGGTGCCAAGCAGCGTAGTCTCCCTGCTGGCGCTGCGCGGGAGCCTGCTCCAGTTGCTGCAGTGGCAAAGCCCGCGCCAGTCGCACCCGACCCTCCCACTGCTAGCCTCATCATCACGGTAGCCGGAGCACCCCCCCAGATCGTTAATTTTCCTAGGGAGGCAGGGATGCCAGCAGCACCAGCACCCAGGCAGCAGGCAGCGGCGGCGCCACCTGGCAAGGCGAGACGAGGGCTACCTGCTCCAGCCACATTGGCTGAGCAGGCGGCACGTGGCATGCCTCCAGATGCGCCAGCTGGCAAGCCATCTTCAGCTCCTGCAGGTGGCGTGCAACCGCCACCCGTGAGCGTCACACAAGGACCTCCTGCTGCCATATTGGCTGAGCAGGCGCCACTTGGCGCATGTCCAGAACCTTCAGGTCGCGCAAACGCCACCACACACACGCCGGGCACGAGCGCACCCCCGGCGGTTGTAGCAATTTCCAAGGAATTGGTGACAATATCACACCCAGGAGGAACATCACAACGAGAGCAGCCTTCTGCAGCAATCATGGCACACGTGGTGCAGGGCGGTGACGTGCCACGCATCACTGCTGTGCAAGGGGTCAGCCCAGCAACCGCGCCATCTGACACCCCGTCAATGACACATGGCGCCACCAGCAGCCACATCAGCCAGGTGCATGTGGATGCCCTTGCTAGTCGGCAACGAACGGTGCCACTAGCAAGCAACAGCGCAGCAACCACCGAGGATGCCACCATTGCCGCAGCAGGTGGCGAGCAGCACGACTTGGAGCCAGGCAGCAGCGGCGCACAAGCAGGTGACCAAGTGCCAGCTGGCACCCAGCCATGTGTGGTGCCCAGCCATCATGCGGACCCCACCCAAGGCGCATCGCAGGAGCCTGTGGGGTTGCAGCGCATGGAGGAAGATGGTGTGGGTGCCGCTGCGGCAGACTCGGGGGGTAGCACTGGTGCAGCAGAGGCCGCGGTGGAAGGAGGGCCACATGGGCGCTATGCACCAGCTGTGTCGCCAGGTGGCATCCATCCAGCAGCAAATGGGGTGCCAGCAGGGAGCAGTGAGCATCCACCCACAGCGCATGCAACCACACACCCAGCCAGCTCACCGGGGGAAGGGGTTGCACCCGCGGATGCCACTCGCATGGCAGCCGTTGCGCATGCCCCTGCACCGCCCTCACTCCAAACCACACCTATGGCTTTCGATGCCGCACCGCATGCACCACAGGCCATCACCTGTGGTGTCCCAGCCAGTGCGCAGGTGCCCAGCTCGTCTTCCACTGCCATGCCATTATCAAGGGAAGCCCAGCACCCACCACCAGTAGGGAATCCCCTGATGGCTGGTCCAGCAGCACAGGCTGTGGGTGCCTTTGTAGCTCAGCCTATGGCGGCAGCACCGACGCCAGCCCTGCATGACGGTGGCAGCAGTGTCGCGGCAGGCCAAGGTCAAGGTGACGGTGGTGGTGGCGATGAGCTCATGATGGCAGTGGATGGGCTACTGCATGGGGTGGACGATGTGGGTGCTGCGCCTGGTGATGAAATGGCAGCACCGACCAGTGCACTTGCTGCATTGGCTGCATATGGAGATGACGATGACGATATGTCTGAATGAATATGTCCAATCACGTATTGCAAGCTCTTTGGCGACGCACTATGGGAGTTCAGGGTCAACAATACCCGCCAGGCTTTTATTATCACTCTTGTCAGCGACAAATTGAAATTTCTTGGCCACTTGTGTTCTGCATACGATCGCACCTTTTTGCTAAGTTGTTGCTACAACACTGAAAATCAATACAAGTTGTATTAGGTCTAATTCAGAGTGCCCAAATTTTATGTTTATTGATAGTGGCTGCAGAAGCAGTTCTTTTCCATTCTGCAGAATTAGTGACAGTTATTCTTCAATTGAATTTGCGCAATACTACTGCATGGTGCTAGCATGGTGATCTCATCCAGAGCGTTTACAAAGCTTATGCCACATAGATATGTGGCATTTTTTATGCAGAATTTTTGTGTCCATTATTATGCAAGATGTACCTCAGCAGATGTCACCATTTGTTTTTTTCAATCAGTGACAATACTAGTGACCCCCCTCTGTTTTCTTTTACCACTACCGCATCTCTCCATCCAAAGGACGGGTTCCTTGACTGACTTTCCTGAGGGCTACGCTTAGTTTCTATGCCGCATTCAATAAAGTTCAGTGAAATTTACACAGGCACACCTTGAAATGTTTAAGCGTGTCTTACTCTTATTTTCTTCCAGTACTTTGGCACGTGGAAGCAACTGTTGCACCTGCAGCATACATGGCATCCTGGCCGGCAAATATATTGTACCTTGGGCACCCATCGAGGACACATGGCGGTGTTTGGAACGATATCATATGATCTTGGATATTATGGGCTGTTACAGTAAACCCATGCCATTGTAGATTGGAGTCAGCAGTCATTGTAGTACAGGGTTACCCGGATTTTATGGTACATCTAATTGTGACGAGATAAATTGTGCACAAGGATTGTTGCCAAATAATTGGCCAACGGGTGACACCTGGCAACAACTGGCAACAACCAGCGTCTGGCAAAATTTGATACAAAAATTGCCGAATGCAACGAACGGTGCAACATGTCACCACCCTGCATGCACGCAGAAGACAATGGCAGAAGCGCTGCATGGCATGCATGCTTCTGGCTGCCATTTGCAGCATGGCGGGTGGAGCCGCTCAAGTTCAATTGCATTCCTGGGCTACAAAATTTCTCAAGTCCAGTGAGCCCTTTAGAATTGAAAAGGACACACAAAGCCAATTTCAAATACAATTGTAAAATACCTAAATGCAGATCTGATCAGTCCACACGCTATTATAAAAGAGCTATGCACTACAGCTACAGCTACAGCTTCTGAACAGCGAGACACATACTTGCACACATGCAGCTCCATCACAACACCAGCGAGCCTTCAATTACAATCACAGCCTTGCCGCTCACCGTCACATTGCCAGCGTCAAAATCCACCTCCATGAGCAGCTCCCCCACCCGCTGCGAGCACTGCTTGGCGGTCAACACGTTCCTCCCCAGCTTCCTCGCATAGTAGGGCCCCAGCACACTGTGCGCCGACCCCGTCACAGGGTCTTCGTCTATGCCGCACCAGGGCGCAAAGAAGCGCGAGCATACGTCTGCCGGCTGACCACCCGCCGGCGCCAGTGCGACGATCACACCGCGCACAGCCTGCGTCATCTTGTAGGCGGCTGCCGTGTCGGCTTGCAAGGCTTCCAGCTGCGCCACAGTGGTTGCTGCTGGGTCCAGGGCAATGAGGAGGTAGTCTGCGCCGCCAAACGCCGCAAAGGCAACCTCTTGCACTGGCAGGCCTTGCGTGAGCGCCTGCAACGGGGTGGGGGAGTGCGGTGACGCCCCGCAAGCGATGGTGGCTTGCAACGAGGGATCTTGCTTGCAGATCTCATAAGTGCGGCAAGGTGGTCATGTTGAGACCCATACTGTGGCTATAGGAGGTGCTGCAAGCTGGGCAGTGGTGATGAAGCCTGGGTTGCGCTGCTTTGGCAGTCTGCAGTCACTTCGCCGAGCAGGGTGTGAAGGTGGTGCGCAATGCACAGCAGGCAAATGATCAGCGGCTTGCAGAAGTTACTGTGCATCACATGACATGGATACCGTACTGTCCTTGTGCGAGTCATGGGCAACCATGTACAGTGGTTTGGCGACATGCGCATGCCTGGCGTGCCTGTCACCTGCCAGCATCACCCACCTGGATGAAGTCACTGTTGGCCGTCACCACGTCAGGCACAGCGTCCAGTGGTTCCATGGATGGCAGGGTCATGTGAAGGTAGGGCTGCCCGTCCTGCTGCGGCTCAGGGTCTGCTTGGCTGACCCTTAGGGTTCCACTCAGTGTCTCAAAAGACAACACCTTGCTTGCGTTGCCCTCTCCTGAACAATGCATGTATTCAAGGTAAGCTTTCGGTTGTGGTGATCCAGCTGCTGCATTTTAAGTAGTGTGAGCAGCGTGGGCTGACATACTAGCCAAACACGTGCCTTGGATGAGCGCTGCTGCGCTAGCCAGTGTTGCATGGCCACAGATAGGCACTTCGATTGTTGGGGTGAACCATCTCAATTTCAGTCTCTGCGCTTGCTGGAAATCGGTGACCTCTTCGTCTAGTATCTCCAGGAAAGCGGTTTCAGAGAGGTTGTTCTCAGCAGCTATGGCCTGCCTGACTGCGTCTGGCAAGGGCAGGTGCTCCTGCTGCAACAGGCACACCCCTGCCGGGTTGCCACCAAAAGGTTTCGAGGTAAACGCATCAACCTGCACAGGAGCAGATCTCCTTCAGTTGAGGGCTTGTGATTGAAGCACCCAACTCAACGCTAGGCTTTCTAACGTACCCTAGGTTGGACTTGTGTACCCTGGCAGTCATGACATGGCCCAGGGGATGTGAGAGCAAGTACAGGCTCTAGGCGGTCTTGGAGTCACATCGGGACGAGTTAACCGGCCACGTATATCATGATCTATGCCATTCTGCAACAATACCCAAAAACTAGCCTCGCCTACTTTGCATGCATCAGCTGTTGTGCGCATGTACGCAAGCAGCAAATGTGCGCACTTACCTGGTAGAATTTAACGCGGATAGGCATTATCTTTGAGTTGCCACTCCTGCAGCGGGTTGTCCAATTGGTCTTGCTGCGTGGGCGGACAAGATTCACCTTGCACCATTTGCATGCAACATGCATGCGCTGCATTCGACAGTGCTGCCAGAGAACTCTGCAAACGGAAGGTTGCGGGAGGGTTCGTATCAGGCGAGTGCTGTTTTTCTGTTTGCTCCCTCGGGTGGGGGTTCACGCTGAAGTATGCGTATGCAATTGCTGAAGGAGACTGGTACTCACAGGCCTGTGTCCTAGCGCACTACGGTGCCCACTTGGCGAGTGGAACAACTGCACAAAGGCTTGTTCGCAGCTTCAGAGCACACGTTCCATACATCCTGTGCCGTGGTCATCGTGTTTGCTGGCCGAATTACCTTGCTAAACCACTGAGGAACATCTGCTCGGCATCTAGGGCCCACACAATGGCGTCAGATCCAACGGCCGTGAAGCTGGATGGGATCAACATATTCGTGACCGGAGGGCTTGGTTTCATTGGTGAGTGGCTATTTTCTGTTGTTTGGTGGGGTGGGTCACTGCACGGTCAGTAATGCATTCTCGACGCATGCATACAGCACTTGTCCGCACCTTGTATGGCGAAAATTGCGGTGCTGCAACCGCTCAAAGTGTTTCAACTGCTTTTAGGAAGTCACACCGTGTTGTGCCTCTTGGATCATGGTTGCACGGTGACGATCATCGACAACCTGGACAACTCCTTTATGAAGGCATGGGAGCGCATGCAAGAGCTTGCTGGAGACAAGAAGGACAAGATGAAGTTCATCAAGGCACGCTCCTGTTGAAATACTGTCTCTGTGGCGGTTGGTTATCTTAGGAGCCAACACGCGATGCTTAGCCTTGGTGGGCATTGTTTTCTGGGCTGACACATGGTTTGCCTTTCCAGGGTGATCTCAGGAACTTTGACGAGCTGGACCAGGCGTTTGGCTCAGAAAAGTAAGTGACTTTGCAAGCTGCCATTGGTACCAGCCTGGGGAGGTGTGCCAAGCTCTGTCTCTCACTGGTTGGTGGTCGCAGGTTTGATGCAGTGATTCACTTTGCTGGGCGGAAGGCAGTGGGTGAGAGTGTGGAGTTCCCTATGCTCTACTACACCCACAACGTGGCTGGTGCAGTCAACCTCGTGGAGGTTATGCGCAAGCATAACTGCAGAAACGTGAGTGCTGAAAGGCCGCTCCTTTCTGTCCAGTGTATACAAGTTGCCTAGTGGTAATGTGTATACGCTGGGGAAGTCCATTATCTACCGAACATCATCAGTGCAAATTGGTTGTTGTCTAGGTTTGGTGGCCGCAGATCAATTCCTTGCTTGAATTGTGTATACGCCCTGCCTCACCACAGCAGCTTTCCACACTGCACCGCCAACGGTACCTGTGTGCTGCAGATGGTGTTCTCCAGCTCCTGCACTGTGTACGGCAACCCCCAGTACGTGCCTATTGACGAGAAGCACCCCAGGAAGGCTGTCAGCCCCTACGGGAACTCCAAGCTGATCATCGAGGACATTTTGACTGACATTGCCGCGGCAGAGAAGGACCAGTGGCGCACAGTTCTGCTGCGCTACTTCAACCCAGTGGGCGCTCACCCTTCAGGTACTACCATGCCATGGCCAAAATGAGATTCAACTCCCAGCTGGTCACTTATCAGATGCACACACCATCCAACGGCCGGCGCCAAGCTGTACAACGAGCATTGGACGGCTGCATTGCAGACAAGCAACAGTCAACATGTAATTATCCCCTGTATTCAGGCAAGATTGGCGAGCACCCAGTCGGCATTCCCAACAACCTCATGCCCTACATCCAGCAAGTGGCACTTGGCCAGCGCAAGTCTTTGAGAGTGTTTGGCAAGGACTACAACACACGGGATGGGACGCCAGTGAGGGACTACATCCATGTGATGGACCTTGCGGAGGGACACGTGGCAGCTTTGAAAAAGCTGTTTGCCACGCCGGACATTGGGTGCCTCCCATACAACTTGGGGACTGGAACAGGCTCCACTGTGCTGGAGATGGTGGATGTACGTCTTTGAATGTTTTGTATGCTCCCCCCTGTCCCAAGCAAGCGGTGTAGGTTTCCTTTCTGACAGGCGCTTGGCGTGCAGGCTTTTGAGAAAGCCAGTGGCTTGAAGGTGCCATACGAGGTGGTAGACCGCAGGCCTGGCGATGCGGAAGCAGTGTGGGCTGCCACAGAGACAGCAGAGAAGGTGCTGGGATGGAAGACAAAGCTGACTGTGAAGGAGATGTGCGAGGACCAGTGGAAGTGGGCGTCTCTGAACCCCAAGGGCTATGAGACCGAGGAGTCAGCAGAGTCTTGAGGACAGCCCCTGGGAGTCGCATCTCAGTATGGTGCAAGCCCTTGTGTTGGGTCCTACCACAGTATCGGTGCTGGCCAGAAAACCAACCATTTCACTGGGTACGGGCGCAGCAACACACTGTTTTTTAGCACTGTTGGACTGTTCACTTCGTGGTGAGTGAGAAGCAGGGTTAGCGTACAATTTTGTCAGCAGTTTCTGTGTCATTTCATGCTGCGCAGTAGGCTTGTTACCAAAATAAAGCTTTTTAACAACCCAAACCCGCTTATTATTTTAAGGGCAGCTGGCATGGCCTCTTGTTGACTCCAGACATGACACCTAAACAACGGTTTGATTCTGCTCAAGCCTTATAAGCTTCAACCAGCCTTTGAACCTACCACCCACCTTACTGGGTGCCATTGGGGGGTTGGAACACCTAAGAGGCAAGTTGGCAATTCTGTATGGCAATCATGTCGTGGATGGTGCATTGATCTCTTGGCTGAAGCTTCATGCACAGATGAAGCTGTAATAGTTTTCACAGTAGGCTGCTGTTGCTCCAAAGGGCGGTGGAGAGTCACCAATTTGAGAGGCATGATGATGGCATTTCCGTCAAGAGGTGGTGTTGATAAACACCGTTTTTTTGGGTTTTGTTGCGGATGTCAGCCAGGATGTGGTCGCTTAGCCGCCGAAGCCGTACAGGGTGCGTCCCTGGCGCTTGAGCGCGTACACAACGTCGAAGGCGGTGACGGTCTTGCGGCGGGCGTGCTCGGTGTAGGTCACCGCATCCCTGATCACGTTCTCCAAGAACACCTTGAGCACACCGCGGGTCTCCTCGTAGATGAGGCCGGAGATACGCTTCACACCGCCACGGCGAGCCAGGCGGCGGATAGCGGGCTTGGTGATGCCCTGGATGTTGTCACGGAGGACCTTCCTGTGACGCTGCAGCAGCACAGGACGAGGGGTCAGTGGCCTGGGCGTTGGAGCAGCAGGTTGCGAGCGCAGCCATGGCAGGCAAACCGCTATGGCCAGACAGTGAACAACAGCAGCCGGGACAGTTGCTGGCAGGGAGACTGTCGCTTTGAGGAAGCCCGACAACCAAAACAGGACGCAGGGATGCAGGCCTGCTGAGGGATGTGCTTACCTTTGCGCCACCCTTGCCCAGGCCCTTGCCACCCTTGCCGCGTCCAGACATGGTTGCAGATGTGTGTAGATGTCACAGTTTGTGGAGATGAAGTAGGAGAATACCGGTGCACTGTTGGAGCACTGGGCATATATACTCGCTCTGCACGAGCCGAGTGCTCGCCAACTTTTGTTCAAACCCCAGAGGGCCGAGATCTCTGGGCCATATCTGGGTCACCCCCATGGTGACCAATGGGAGCTCAATTTTGGCCCTCTCTGAAATGGGCGTCGCTGATTGGCTCTAGCCAAGTCACAGCCAATGGAAACGCAGGATCGCCCAGCAGTCGGATTCATCAAAGGGAAATGCTGGGGGTATTTTGGGCCCCGTCCGGGCAATTGCCCCTTTGTTTTCAGCCCTTTGCTCCTCCTACATAGGGCAACTGTTCAGCACCCAAACCGGTATTCCAATACGCATCTTCTCGCCGTTTTCGTTAAACGCATCGCAATGGCTCGCACCAAGCAGACCGCTCGCAAGTCCACCGGTGGCAAGGCCCCACGCAAGCAGCTGGCCACCAAG
>JAULBX010011323.1:0-105773 GCA_032358255.1 Heterotrichella gracilis | reverse complement strand
GATGCCGCGCATCAGCGCGGCGTAGCCGGTGTCGCGCTCGGCGACGCGATTCTCCACCAGCGCGCGCGCCAGCTGCTACATCTCTTCGGCCACCATGGCGGCGCCGTAGAGTTCGACCATGCGCAGCGTTCCCTCCCCCTGGTGCAGGTAGTTCACCCCCCCCGCCCCCCCCCCCTCCGCCCCCCCCCCCCCCCCCATCCACCCCCACCAGCGGCTCCGCCATGTAGGCCTTGATCCCGCCCATGGGTAGCTCAAACTTGCCCGCCCGGAAATGGGGGTTCAGCTGCCCATCATACTCAAACTTTGAGATCATGAGTTGGATGCTGATGATGCTGGAAGCAGTCAGCTGGGTCCCGTCCTTCAGGGTGCGTGCTCGGAACACGGGGATGAAATCCTTGAAGGGCAGGCGCAGGGTCTGCCACTCGCCATCCACAGTGTCAAAGCTCCTGTGGAACAGAGACGGGGTGTGGTGAATATCCTCTGCAAAAGTCCAAGTCTCACCACCTACTAAGGGTTTCCACATGATCCTACACTGCAGAACCCCACAATTCTGTCCCCCCCCAACCTGCCCCAACGTACCCTACCCAAGGGTTTCGCCCCGCAACTGCAAAACCCTATCCCACCCCAGGTGGTGACGGTGCGCACGATGCACTTGAAGCACAGCCCTTACACCTAACATGCAGCTAACCCCCTTTACCCTACCAAGGGTCTTCCCTCGCACCCAAGAACCTCTCGCTGATCTCCACCCACGACAATAACCCCACCTAGGGCTTTCCCCCGCACCTGCAAAACCCTATGCCATCCCAGTTTGTGTCTGTGCGCAAGATGCACTTGAAGCGCAGCCCGTTGCCCTTCACGCGCAGCTCCAGACCCTCGTAGGGTCTCAGGTCGAGCGCGGGCTCAAAGTTGCGGCAGCGGATGGACGCAAAGCCCCCGTTGTTGGCGGTGGTGACGTTTCCAAAAAACACGCCGGCCGGGCCGCCGTTTTCGCCCCCTCGGGGCACAACCTGCAAGGGGTTGAAGGGGTCAAGCGTGTACATGTAACCCCGTTTCCAAGGTGTCCAAGGTAAACTTGAAAATGCTATATCAGTTGGTAAGGGTTTAAGATGCGGCAGCAAATGGAACAAACGAGCGCATTTAGGGAAACCCTAAAACGAAGGCCTCAAGGTACAAGTGAAAATCTGAGGGCAATGAAATTAAGCCGAGGCAGAAGATGCATGCCAAACCTTTGTTCTTACCTGCCCACGCCTTTGCTTATGGTACCAATGCACAGGGGCTTGCATTGTAGGGTTCAGAACTAGGCTATAGCGGATTGGAGGTGCACATGAGTTCTGACCTTGAACCCGCTCTCGCTGATCCCGCCCATCACCACGTCATCCAGGGATCCCCAGGAAGTTGCCGCTTCCTGAACAAGCAAAACATGAGCATCCTCAGGATACCCCTGTATCACGTGCACAGATCCCCTGGCAAATGGATACACAGCGCCCCAAACCACCGAACTCAATCGCTACTTTGCCAGTCGCATGCATGCCGGCAGTACAGCCAGTGAGCCCAGCACTGTCCATGGCAAACGTACACCCTTGCCCAACCAAGAGGCCCCTTATGGAAGACAATAAAGATAATATAAGAATAATGATGTACCCGTCGCGCCCCAGTGGGACATTGAGTGCACGCTGAGACAGGGCAGCATCCCAGCAGCGGAGGCGTGCAGAGCAACGGAAGACATTGCTTACAAAGCCCTACTCCTACCTTGTTTGTTGGGTCCAATATTGTCTTCCCCTTCTCAAACCGAAGCCCTAAACCCTAAACCCTACCTTGTTTGTTGGGTCGAATATCGTCTTCCCATTCTCAAACCCCAGCTGCTCCTTCACTGCATTCACCAGGTTGCGCACCCCAAGGAATTCCACGGTTTCAGGGGTGTCGCCCACGATTTCAGGGTCGTAGAACTTTATGCCCTGCACACAAAATTGCAGATTCCGTAAGTGGTGCATACAGGCAGGAAAAGAATGTCCTGGATAATAGTAATAACACCCCTGGTACAGGGCATTTTATGGGCCAATATCGTGGATTGTACTCACGAGGGGGGTTGGCCAACTCCCCTCAAAGTGTCGTACACCAAGCCTTGATCTTTCCCACTAAACTTGAGAAACCACGACAAACTCTACACCATTCCCCCCCACAGAATACACCGATCCTACCTGATAGTACTTCTCCCGGTCCACAGTGTCCCCCTCCTTGGGTGCCACCTTGACCGCTGTGCAGTTGACCAGCGCCCTTACCCCCTCAAAGTACTCGGGGAGGAGTGTCTGGGGTTGGGTGATGTCAGCGGGGCAAAGCTCCAATCGGCCCCCTGGAGCAATGGCGGCGGAACCCTGCTCATAAAAAGGAAATTACATATTACTAACTCCGTCTGTTGTTAGTGTAGAACCCTGCAACGGGCTGACCAGAGGGGACGATTGGCTGAGATATACCCTGCATGGCGGGAGGGTAAACAATGTGTGGCAGTGGAACACCCTTTTAGGGTACAGCTTTGAGGCCGGGTGATGTCAGCGGTGCAAAGCTCCAGCCTGCCCCGGGGGGCGGAACCCTGCAATAGGAAAGTAGATGACCTATTTAAACCCTGCGGTACATTGTCCACACTGCACCTGCCCATAACCCTATCGTATTCTTACCAGCAGCTCCTTGGCCACATCCCACACCCAGGCAATGGTACAACCCTTGCCGAACCCTACCCAAAATCCTACCCCGCGCCCTTACCAGCAGCTCTTTTGCATCGGCCACATCCCTGATCAGTGTGCACACAACTTTTATAACACCCTGTAAGCAACCGTACCCTAAACCCTTACCAGCAGATTCCTTGGCCTTGGCCACATCCCTGACCAGCGCGCGCAGCACCCTAATAAAACCAAGCAGAAAACCGTATTGAAAAACCTAATCAAACCCTCCCCAAACCCTTACCAGCAGCTCCTTGGCCTTGCCCACATCCCTGACCAGCGCGCGCACCACCCTCCCCCTCCCCAGCAGCTGCTCTACCACCCTCTTCCCCACCCCCCCACTGGCACCCGCCACCATCACAATGTCCCCATCAGGGGTGGCGGGGGCGCCGGAGGCGGGGAGTATGGTCACTATTGCGGCGGTGGGGTCCTGCGGTGGGGGATTTTGGAGGGTGAGGGATGGGTGGAAGAGTTGTGTTACGGATCTTGCCGGGGTTACGGGTCCTACAGTGGCGGTGATAAGGGTTTTGCGAGCTCCCCATGTGCATGCGCAAGTATGGGAAGGCCAAGTGCATGTGCACCCCTTGTGCCACTGCGCCTGCCAGCACATTCTAGCAATCCATGTCCATCCTGGGTGCCATTTTCCTGGGCATGTGCTTGTCATGTGGCCCTGCCCGTGCCAGTTTGCATGTATGCGTCCAAGCGCACACAGTGCATGCAACCCTACAACTACAACGGTACATGTGACTCCCCTTCCCATGTTTGCATTCCATCAGGGGTATACTAATTATGCGATACTGTTAGTATATTTACTATACCCCTGATTCCATGCACATGCGTGGTGTGTGCCCATGTGAGTGATCCATGTGAACCATGTGAGAGAACCCCCCTCCACCACAGCCCCACCTTTGCCCCTTGACCAGTCATCGACCCCAGGACCTTCATGGGCTGTGCCATAATGGTGATATGTAGGGTTTGGACAAAAGGATTCAAAAAGTGAGACCCCAAACGCACCTTTGCCCCTTGACCGATCGGCCTCAAGATGTTCATGCACCCATATGGGCCCGCTTGCATGCGCTGTTTGACCTTACGCTGTGCAGCGTTTAGGGTTATAGGTCTAAGGGGTAGAACCCCCGCTCCACCCACCTTTGCCCCTTGACCGGTAATCGAGCCCAGGACCTTCATGGGCTGCGCCATAATGGTGCTGATGACCTTGCCAGGGGTGGGGGGCCGGTTGAAAAACAGCACGGTCTTCAAGAAACGGCTGAAATCCCAGGATCCGCGCTCCCCACCTGCGTGCAAGTTACAATGCATGTCTCATCAGGGTATGTACTGACAGGGTGGTTATAATAGACTGACATTCCAAGAACCGCGCTCCTCGCCTGCTTGCCAAAGCACCGTGTTTAATCATGCCAGTTGGAAAGCGCATACAATGTATGTACTATCAGGGTGGTTAATAACTGTACAAGTTGTTGTGGGTGGGGATACAAACAATCATGTGGGGCGTTGTGTGTATGGATGCAGGCGTTTATTAAAGGGTGTGGTCACACCGTTGTCAACTGCTTTAGGCCTCAGGGTTTGGGTTTAGGGTTTGGGTTTAGGGTTTGCCCTTACCGTTGTCGCTGCCTTCCGCCCGCACTGTGACGACTCGGCTGCCTGCTACTCTGCGTGAAGCTGCATGCGAACAAGTTAAGTGAGAAATGCAGCGGCGGGCCCTTTGGGATTGAGTGTTCAAGGGCTTAGGGTGTGGGGAGCAGTCCAGGGTAAGACAACGACAGCTGTGAGGCAGTGGTGGGTGTTAGAGTGCTTTTTATGACATTGATGGCGGCTTCAATACAATGCAAATGCCACAGGAACGGCTACTGCACTGCTTTGCAGCGCCGGTTGCAACATGGGGTGCCTAGTTACACACTCCAAACAGTATTCGTAGAATAAGACAAGCACAAAACACCCAGAACTGGTACCATTGTGTATCCCAAGCTGCATACAGTGGTTGAAAAACCAAAGGTGTCTTGTGGTTATCGGAAGTGTTTTATCACTTGCATGATATGCATGCATATAGGCTGGGTCAGGACCCATCTAGGAGGCGACGCCTATCCTTTTTCGACTGGTATGCGGTGGATAACACATACCGTGAAGAGCTGTTCGCTTTAGCCTAAACGCCTGGCTCGGTGCTGTATGTAGCTGCCTGGACAAGCTTTGCTGCATGCAGCGCTCCATGGGATTTCTGCGTTGCGATGCGATATGCACGGTACACCTCACGACCGATAAACTCTTGTCGGGAGCAAGTTCGGCAGTGGGCTGATAATGGGTCCCTGGTATCGGTCAGGAACCTCTCCCGAAAGCTTGTGCGAAACGAATCGCTCCGGATATCTAGGGCGGTCGTGTGGACGTAATGGCTCGTAAGATGTGTGGTAGGTTGGGGACGTGCGTTTCGATCTCTATCTGTCACGAAACCCTAGGCATATGAGCAGCATAAACAGGCAACACCTTGATATATCGTAGGCTTTCAATAGGCCAGCGGGTGTAACAAGCACTCTAGGTTTAGGTGCGCTGTGAGTGGAGTGCCACTTGGGCGAAAGGAAAAGAAATGTTGTTTGCTTTTAAGGGTTGTACCACAAGACTTCATACCCAAACCTGAGTGTCTCGGTTTGATGCGGCCTTTTGCTGAGCTCTCCAGCGGACTGGCTTTCCGTGGCTTTCGATCTCGATTCAGAACTGCAGCTTCGACACATGCATGCATGCATGTTTGAATCTGCAAGCTGATAGTCTGCATACCTCTGCTGGGTTGCTAGGCAGTGCAGCGGGCTATTTAAATCGCTTTGGATTTGAAAGCTTGGAGCCTCGTCCCAAACGAGAGCGTGTGGCATCTCGGTGGCAAGCCCACATGCCGTTACAAAGGCCAGTTGCACTCATCACCTACTCTCCACCTACCACTGCGATACTCGGTTAAAACTGACCTTATAATGGCAATAACGCCAGAGGTGGAGGGAGCGACCCAACGAGCTGCCCACGTGGGTCTGGAGTGCAAGGTAGGCATACGCATGCATATATCACACTGAAGTATGTGGTTCATCTATGTTACAGCCGGGGTAGTGTCACAAGGCTATATCTGTATCAGAATTTGGAATCCCAGGACGGAGGGTATGCTAGCCAAACCCAAAAAACGACCCCGGCAACCATGCGGTGACCCTAAGTAGATGTCTAACCCACACACTACCCACACTGGAGTTTAAACTTGTCGTCCCTAGCTCAACCTAGCGGCGCAGTTGGGTGAGATACGCAGGCGCCGTTGGTGTAAAATTATCAGCAAAGGTACCCTAACCCAGACCCTAAACACCACCGTGCTGCAGGCTCCGTGGTGTGAGAAGATACTGTCAGGCGCAAAGACGATCGAGCTCAGGACCTACCCACTGCCAGCCGCACTGCAAGGCAAGTCTTACAACTGCACTTTAACCTTGTCATATATGGTGCTCTTTACTGCCAGCGTGCGGAAGGGGGGGGGGGGGGGGGGGGGGTTGTTTAATCAAATAATGAAACGCATAGCCACTGCCATGTTGCATGTTGGCGAGTTGCATAGCATGGGAATATATCACTGTTGCATGGCAACGAGATGGGCATTGGGCATGCTGATGTACTAATGACGTGGCCACTGTGCAGGGAGGCGCGTGTGGCTGCTGGCCACCACCGGCGCCGAGGGGGTGGCGAGCCTGGGGGATGTGGCGCCGGCAGGGTCTCCCCTGGCACAGATCGTGAGTCCATCCCTGCATGTTGCTGGTGTGATGATGCTTGCTTGTTAAGCTATGTGTGGAGATGCACCAGCAAATTGGGCAGGCACAATGCACTCCTGTGCTTGACAAGTTGCTTCCAGGTGCCAGCCCCATGCTGCTACTGCTCAACAGCCACCAACCAGTCACATGGCATGGCGTGGCCTGCTTTGCCGGGCATAGGCTGCCTCGGGACACTGTCGGGTTCATGCATTTGCTACCTCTCAGCAGCCTCACCTGTGCAATATCATCCACATTCTCCACTGCCTCGGATGGCGCATCTTGAGCACCAGCCACCACCTTCGGGGTTGCATCACCAGGGAACTGCTTGCCATATGCAGGGTTTAGGGTTTAGGACCAAGGGTGTAGGGTGTAGGGACGATGGGATAACAAAGCAGCCCCTGGCGATGCACTCGTGCCATTGGGTCATAGCGGTGCTTGCCCTGTCCAGGTTGCAAGTTCCTGGTTGACAGTGTTGATAGGGTTTAGGGTGCAGGAGGTGACGCTGCTTGCCCTGTGCAGGTGGGGTGGGCTGAATTCTCAGGCGTGCGCCACTACACCACCCAAGAAGCATTCCTGGCTGACACACATGCGCACCAGGTGCCTCCCGACTCACCCTACGCATGGCAACAAAGTGAGTATGGGATACAGATCAGGGGATATGTGGGTCTGATGGTGTGGCAACGTATGCGTGGGAACCAGGTGGGTAGTGCTTGGGGAATGTGTGCACCTGCTGTGTGCCGATGTGGGTGCGCACCTGGGCTGGTGTGTGGGGTGTGCACCAGATGCGCGCCTTGTGTGACTAGAGGGGATTGGTTTTGCCATGTAGTCTTAACGCAGCTGCGACAAGCGCTTGTTGGGAAGGCCACCACTGGCCTGTGACCCATCGCTATCTGGGTGTGTGGCCTTTCCCCCTAGTTACCCTAAACCCAAAACCCTGACACCCTGGTGTGGCCTTGGTCCTTGCAGGCGTGACGCGGGGGGTGTATGGGTGGCAGGTGGGCGCCTGCTGCCGCCTTGACCCCCCACAGCCTGTGCCTGACCTGGCGCGCATCTTCCGGTCGGTGTACAGCCTGGCGGAGGCGCCTGGGCAAGGGGGAGAATGAGGGGTGGGAGGCGGGCGGAGGGGCAGAAGAGCCAATCACGGGTGTGTGGCCGTGGATTCGCGCAGGCGTGGCGCAGGCGGTGTAAGGGTGAGAGTCATGATGCAATGCCTGCGGCCGCCTTGACCCCCCGCAGCCTGTGCCTGTGCCTGACCTGGCGCGCATCTTCCGCTCGATGTACAGCCTGGCGGAGGCGCCTCAGCAAGGGGGAGAATGACAGGGGTGGGGTGGGGGGGTAAAGATGGGGTTTCATAGTTTGTTATTTGATAGCAAGCGCTTTGCTTTCCGTTTGCATATGATCCTGTGTAGACAGAGACTGTTAGTGGGTTAGCTCGTGGGCTTGGGTAGATCATTAGCAGGGGTGTTTGGGCAGTATGGTTGTGAATGTTGGGGAGATTGCAATGTTGGTGTTGGCGTTTAGATGGTGAATCGCATCTCGCCTATATATCAACAACTAGCACTGAAGCTAAACTTCGAAGTGGGCCTCTCCATGCACGCAAGCAGTGGAGGGGTAAATTGCAAGGCTTGTAACTTAAAAGCGTGATCAAAATAATGATCTTTGAAGCTTCACTGCCTTTAGTTGGTCTACTGGTGCCAACCTTGTGTCGAGTCGCAGATCATGTCGTTCAACCACCGAGGAAGTCCGCATATGCATGCATGCAGGGTCTGGACAACCCCACTCTGCTGCGCCCTGCAGACACGCGCTGGTGCCTACCTACGTGTTTTGTGCAACGTTGCATCCGTCCATTTTAGCAGCAACCGTCAAGAACGAAAAGTATTTTGGCCGTGGAACCCAGTTTGGCGCCCTTTCAAAGGTCACATGGGACGCTTTTGCAGCACGTGATTTGATCAGGGGGAGCAGCTGGGTCCCCGTGTGGTGCTGCGGGGAGGTCGTCCTCGGCAGTTGGGGCGCAGGCGTTTTGTGTGCCCACTGAAAAAGGGTGCGTTGGCAGTTGCCTGCACTGAAAAGCTCTGCAGAGTGGGAGAAAGGCTTCAGTAGCGCGCAGTGAGTGACTTGCACACAGCAAGGCGGAGTGGCGCCCCAGTACCCAGGTGCTTTTACCCGCGTCCACCACAACCCCACGCGACAGGTAGGGCTCCTAGGGGGTAGGGCAACGGTCTCGGCTGCATCCACACGCTGTTTGGGAGGATTCGAGGGTTGTCCACACGCGAAGATGCCGTGGAGTGAATAGGTCTCGTGTGTCCCCGTTTCGCAGGCCAGGCAGTCACACCATGCCGAAGGAGAAGAAGGAGCCCGCAGAGGGCAAGTCCCCCACGAAGAAAGCCAAGGTCGCCAAAGATCCCAACAGGCCCAAGAAGCCCTCGGGGGCCTACATCTTCTTCTGCAACTGCACACGCGACGCGGTCAAAAAGGACCACCCCGAGTACAAAGTCGCGGAGATCGGCAAGGAGCTCGGGGCCCGATGGAAGGAGCTGACGGAGGAAGACAAAGTGGTAGGTTTGTTTTTGGCGTGCTTGATTTCCTGGAAAGTGTCTCGGCCTGTGCGCACAACCCACTTGGCTGCACCCCCCAGACTGGATGTCTCGGCCAGAGTGTGATGGCGGGTATCATGGCCCTGACGTTTTGCTTCCCTGTTCCACAGCAATACCAAGAGATGGCAGAGAAGGACAAGAAGAGATACGCCAAGGCCATGGAAACGTAAGGACCCCTTGCATCGACCAACTGCTTGAACGCACCTGGACCACCTGACCGGATGTTTTTGGTGACATCCATCTGTGTGCTGAGCTGTGATTGTCAAACTCATCTCTGAGAGTTGTCGTGCCAGTTGCAACGCGGTCTCTTGCTAACGTGGGTTCTTTTGTTTTGTCCAGGTACACGCCTCCCGAACCAGCTGAGTAGAAACCATGCTAACCAGCAAGAGAGCTTTTTCTGGGCGACGACAACTACACTTTCTCCTTGTTTCTGCTACACTGCCGCTTTGTTTCCTGTACACACAAGTACTTTTGCTATTGTTTCAGCACTTCACTGCTTTGCACTGATTCTCTTGGACCCGAACTGTGTAACATAGACACCCCCAAACTGTGAGACACCCCATGTGCAACCAACTGCTCCCCTGTTGGTGCATGTTTACATCAGACGTCTTGTTAGCAACAACAGCTCTATCCTGAGGCTTCTTGAAGTGGGTTTTTGAAAGTGAAGTTGTTGCATCTTCAGTGGGCAAGGGTGGAGCAAGCATGTGTGAGGAGAAAGGCAACTTGCCAAAGGGGATGTCCAGGGCAGCTGCCGGACCTTGCCAGGAACTCCTGCCTCACAAACGTCCCCACCTGACTGCCAAATATGCTTCCTTTCACGCCTGACAAGTTTATAGGCTTGCAGTACAGCAAGGTTGCTCTGGCCAGTATACCACATGACAAGCCCTGCTGAACGCCCAGCACACATGGGCAGCTGTGGAGAGCTGTCTGTGGCAGTTGAAAGATGGCTGGCTGCTTGTGCATCTCACAGCGGTTTACCTAGTGCTTTGAAACAGATCTGTGGGCAGTTTCCAGCCTAGCCTTCAGCAGCAGGTGGGGACAGTGCGTTCAAAGTTGGGCACTATGGCATTCACTTGCAACCTCTCCTGCCTTGTCTCGTGCCTTGTCTTTGGCTTGAGTGCTTTGCCCTTTGCCCACCAAGTTGATGCACAACCTTTGGGCCAAGCCTGGTGCCAGCTGATGCCTGGACTGGGCGACAGGTTTCAAACTTTGGGCATTTCAGGGTGACTTGAGAAGACTATTAATTTTAGCGGGGAAGTTCTGGTCGGGTGGTTGATTAATTGGATTTTACCTGGATTTTCCCAGCAACGCAGTTAAGCGCAGGCTATAACACGACAACTGGGTGCAATCCTGCTCGTGAGCGTCTAGCAGTTCGTATTGCATGCACCAGGCCTCTTTGGTCCACTGGGATTTAAACTGGGACCAGTGAGATCATCAGGGGGTGGCCTGGAGCTGTGAAAGCGTGTACACTGCAAAGTATACCAGCAAGGAACTTCTTGGTATCCATATTGAACAGACACACCGTATGTATACCGGTTTTGACTAATAGAGCCGACCCATCTATCAAATTTTGGTGGTGTCGACTTACCAGGCAAAAGTGGCACAGTAATCGGTTGGGCTAGCAGGCAAACCTCTGTGGGTCACCTCTGGGTCAAAGCCCCACCTTTTCTGGCCTGCCAAGGTAACAAAAGGAAATACACCATCGCTTGTCTCCTGCATATAGCTCCACCGCATGCATGTCTGGTCACTAGCCTAGCTCACACTTTGATCCCCGGGTCAAAGTGGGGCCCAAGGCTTCAAACAGCATGGCACCTGAATCGAATACCACCAATATATGGGGACAACTTACCTTGAACCGCTGATCCCGGTTGGTTGCACCAGAGAAGCACCCATCGCTGGCTTGTGTCGTTTGCACCTGCTCCACACCACCTGTGTTGCCCCCTGATGTAGTGTGGTGAGGCACGATGCTAGACCACAAGCTTGTGCAAAAGCTCATCGAGCAGCTGAACGATGGCGAGGAGGAGAAGCAAGCCCAGGCGGTTCGCCACATCAGGTAAGCCTGCACACAATGGCATGTCCTGCCAGTTGGAAGTCCAGCAACAATTGCCTCACGCTGTGCTCACATCCGCACCAAGATGCACCTCCACAGCATCACAACAGTGGCAATTCAGCCATCCCAAGAATTGCGTTCAGCAGAGTTGTAATTACGCACTTCATGGCGTGGCCATGGTACCCATCCCTCACGGGCCGCACACCTCAGCAGCTGGTCAGTTGCGCCACCTTCCACTAGCTCCAGCAGAAGCCATCTGCCTGGTGAACGGCTTCGGACGCAGCACTGCGCCCTTCAAGTGCAGTGTAATGGTGCACCGCCCTGCGCTCTTTCAAGTACACGCGCCCCACGCCCCAGGGGGATCATTCAGCATCACCGCAAGTGGCCACCTCACTGCATAGACACTGCACCCACCCCGCCACAGTCTCAGCACCACCCATTGCGACCCCCCCACCCCCCCTCCAGGGAGCTTTGCCAAGCCAAGCCAGAGTTCCGGGAGGGCTTTGTGCGCGCCGGGGCGCTGCACCCTATCGTAGGGTTACTGGACCAGGCCAGCAAGGCCAGCACTGTAGAGGCTGCAGAGGCGCTGGCGGTACTGTCACAGGATGAGGAGTGGCGGGAGGACATACGGTACGCGATCACCATGCATAAACTGCGGATTGATGCGCCATGTGCAATGGCTTTTGTCATACGAGTAACCCACCGGTGATGCCATGACTGGGTGGGAGGGCCGCCAGTACTGCACAGGCGCTGATGGGTCTTGTGCATATGCAACCGCATGTAATTAATCTGCCACTGCATGGCGATGCCCGTATGGGAATTGGCTGCACAGTACTGCACTCGCCACAACCCATGGCAAAGAGAATTCGCTGATTTTCTTATTCTTATTCACATTCACACCTCCGCAGCGAGGCGGGTGGCATCACCAACATGGTGGGCCTGCTGGTGGGGGGTGCGCGCCACAACCCGCGCCTGGTGCATGCCATTCTAGCTGCGCTGCTGTACCTGGCGTCTAACGACAACAACCGCCTGGCCATTTTCAACGTACAAGGCCTGCCTCCCTTGGTCAAGCTGCTGGAGGATGGAGACCAGGTGGGTTTCAGCTTCTGTAGGGTTTATGTAGGGTTTATGCGTCCACGTTGTACATATTAGTGTTGTTTAGCTGTCCATGTGAGGCACCTCGGCCAATTTGCTCATTTAAACAAGGATGATCAACCACTGTCCCTTTCTTTTGACCTCGTTCCCCTCTCTTGCACAGTCCATAGCGCGAGAGGCCCTGGAGGTTGTTGCCAACGTGGCCCAAATGGAGTTCATGAAGGACCCGCTGAGGGAAACAGGGGGCATGGAGCGGCTAGTCAAGATGTTACAGGTGGGTGGGTCTGGGTCATAAGGGTGTGGGGTTTGAAGGTGAATGGAAGGCTGCAAGGACAGTGGTGCCTTGTGAGTGGGGGGGTGGGGTATAGCTGGGGTTGCCGATTGGGGACTGGTAAGTGGTCAAATTGGCGGTCAAGCAAGCAAGGGGGTTACACGCGCACTCGTTTCACCCCGTTTGGTGCGCTTCGACGGCTTGCACCAGACCTGGTTCCCATCAAAATTCTCTACATGCTTATGTTCCATTCCGTTATGCGAAATATTTCCCACCTCCACATGACCCACATCCCTCAGCAGGAGCACCGCATCTACGCAGTGATGCATGTGCTGATCCATGTGTTGATGCATGTCCCCCCTTATATGCCCACTACAATGCCGAACACCACCCGCCCACCTGTTGCAGGTATCCCAGCAGGAGCGCGACATCCTGGTGCTAGCAGCTCAGGTGATCACGGTGTTGACGCTCAACCACGAGGTCAACCAGGACGCGTTCAGGTGTGGTGTGTGGGTGTGGTGGTGGTGGGTGGTGGGAGGGTTGCAGTGCCCAAACGCGTGGCTGACCAGGACGCGTCCATGCAAACCTGGGTATGGCGCATCCCTATCCCCATCCCCATCCGCATGTGTTGCCTATGGTACGTAACAGCTGCGGAAATTGCTCATCACCATTCTTATATTTAATTTCCATGTGGGAGCGTGCGCATCCCCACACACTCCCACACATCCCCATTCGTATGTGCACTCAATCCCCGCTGCTTTTTCCCAATCCCCAGGGAGTACCTTGGCATCCCCGTGCTGGTGAAGCTGCTGGGGGCCAAGCCATACGACGCAACCACGGCGGCAGCAGCAAATGCCATCAAGGTGGGCGGGGTGTGGATTTGTCAGGGGATCATGATGCAAGTATAGTATTCGTAATTATAGTCCCCCTGGGGTTGTGCTGATGGTGTCGCTTGCGTGTTGACTCCGGCACGTTGGGATCTGCACAGCACTTTGCCGCCCATGCCATGCTGCGTGTCTCACTTCATTTTGACCTCATTCCCGTTTCTTCCCATCCACCTTGATTGCAACCCACAACCCCAAGCCATGTGCTCCACCCCCACCCCTCCCTCTGTGGAACCCCCACCAACCCACACCCAACCCACCTTGGCTCAATTCATTCTCACCCCCCTTCTACCAACCCACACCCCACACTGGGTGGACCCCTTCAACCCTCTTGGCCACACCCACCCCCACCCAAGTCCGCACCCAACCCCCCCAGGCTGTGTGCATCAACAACGACGCCAACAAGGAGGCTGTGCGGGAGGCGTGGGGCATCCCCGTGCTGGTGGGGCTGCTGGGGGGGGAGGTGGAGGAGGAGGAGGTGACTGAGCGGGTGGTGGACTCCATCCGCATACTCACCAGCGGCAACCCCAAGAACAGGGACGCGGTGGCAGGTGAGGGGGTGGGCTGGGGTGGGGTGGGGTTGCATTCGTGAATCGCTTGCACTGCATCCTCATGTGGAAGTCCAAGAATAGGGTGCATACAGGGCAGGGCAGTGCAATTGGCAGCTCTACTTTCTAGCGCTGCAGGCGCTGTGCTTCCTTGGTATCGGTGCCACCACTTGGTGGCCAGGATCTCTGTCAACATGTGGACACACTCCCCTTCATCCCCACCCCAACCCCCCACCACCCCCCACCCACCCATCCGGACCCACATGACACCCTTCCCCACCCTTCCCGCAGCCATCCCCTCCACCATCCCCTCCCTAGTTCGCCTGCTGGCCTCCCCTGCCAAGAGCATAGTGGAGCGAGCGGCTGCTGTGCTGCTCAACATCTCGTCACTGGCGCAGTACTGGCATGCGCTCAGAGAGGTAACGCATCAAAACCTAAACCCTTAACAATGATTAATCCCTGCAGGCGCTGGTGTGCTGCGCAACATCTCGTCACTGGCACAGTACTGGCACGCGCTCAGAGAGGTACAGTAAATCTCCTCGGTTTGACTTCCCGAAACAATGCACCAGGGAATTCCCGGAAGCGTAGTACTCTGACAACATCACTGTTACCGATGCCAGGCCAAGCCAGTAGCACAGTAGCGGTGGGGGATGAAAAAGAAAAACACATCAGCCTGTTTTACTTTTTCAATCCCCCACTCAATTCTTTTCAGGCTGATGTGTTTTTCTTCTTAATCCCCCTGGCTGATTAATAAACCTATGCAGGTTTACATATGCAAGGCCACTCACACATCCTCCCATCACAGGCCGGCGCGGTGCAGCGCCTGGTGGCTCTTTTGGAAGCCGGTGGGGGGACGCGCGCGCTGGAGCTATCAGTGCGGGCGCTTGCCAACATGGCGGATGACAATGACAACCCAAACAAAATTAAAATGAAAACCCTGAAAAACTGAACAAATAAAGTGTCTGTACAGTAGATTTCAGCCCCTTCCCACCCATCCACAGGCCGGCGCGGTGCAACGTCTGGTGGCGCTCTTGGACGCCGGTGGGGGGACGCGCGCGCTCGAGCTATCAGTGCGGGCGCTTGCCAACATGGCGGATGACAACCACAACCAGCTGGCGATCAAGCTAGCGGGGGGCATCCCCCCTCTTGTGAAGCTGCTCATGGACAAGCCTAGCGACTCGGTGATCAGCTCCGCACAGGTGGGTGGGGTGGTGGGGATGGTGGATGGGGGGGATCGGTGGTGACAGCGGCGGCGGAGGTGCTGGTGGTGGGGACGGCAGTGGGGACGGCAGTGGGATTGAAGGGGGGGGGCATCCCTTCCCTGGTCAAGCTGCTCATGGACAAGCCTGGTAACTCGGTGATCAGCTCCGCACAGGTGGGTGGGTGGGTGGTGGTGGTGATGGCGGTGGTGGTTAAGGTGGTGGGGGTGGGGGTGGGGGACGCGCAGAGCAACATAGCAATGGAGACATTCCGGAACAAGCCAGCCATTTTAATGAAATCTTATTACTATATTGCTTAATCATAAATATTAAATGAAGGCTGAATACATACAAGTTAGTATTCAATCATTGCTGCATTTTCCGCCCTTGCAGGTGGCCCTCGCACGGCTGGATGTGGGTGACGCGCAGCGCAACATCATGATGGAGACATTCCGTTTTCGTGTCCTCTCTTATTGGACACAAAGAGAGGACAGTCATAAGCAAGGATGTCTTTAACCAAAGCTCAAATGTTCAAATGCTAAAAAGACATGATGTGATGTCTAGTTAATTCGCCCTTTCCCGCTATGCAGGTAGCTCTAGCACGGCTGGATGTGGGTGACGAGCAGCGCAACATCATGATGGAGACATTCCGGTATGCTGAGCACGTGCTTGGCAAGCAGCAGGTCAGCTTGGTGGTGGCGATAGAGGGCGACGCGGGGGTGGAGGGGCAAGGAGGGGAGCCGAGCATAGGGGGGAAGCCGCTCACACGGTGCGTTGGGATTTGCAGGGTGGATCGGGGGTAGTAAGAAGCATCCATCTGTGCGCCGCGGACATTTTTATAATTGACAATAAAGTATTGTTTTCTACATGATAAGCGCCATCATTGGCATCTGTACCAGCACAAGCAGCAGGTCAGCTGGGTGGTGGCGGTAGACGGGGACTGGTATTTTTATTAGGAGGTGAGTGCCCTGCTGCATGTCATGGGCTGCAAGGGGGGCAATCTGATGAACTCCACCAGAGCATGTTCAAATTGCATGGGTTTCAATGCAAATTCGTGCTCTCACTTTTTAGGTACTCCCCCGAGGAGGTCAGTGTGTTACTACATGATGTTGGCTTCAAGGGGGGCGAGCTGCTGGTGGCGCACGGGGTGACTGGGGGGGAGCTGCTGGAGATGAGCGAGGAGGAGCTCAAGGCTGACCTGGCGCTCAACAGCATACAGGTGAGCCCTAAACCCTAACACCCTAAACCTGAAATCCTGCCCTGATGCAAGGCATAACCTGGGATCTAGGAAGGGCAGAAACCCTGGGGTAGGGTTTGGAGAGTTGTTGGAGATGAGCGAGGAGGAGCTCAAGGCAGACCTGGCGCTCAACAGCATACAGGTGGGAAAACCCTAGACCCGCATGATGCAGAACCCTAAACCCTAGACATGGCAGAAAACCCTGGGGTAGGGTTTAGGAGCTGCTGGCGCTCAACAGCATCCATGTGGGACAAATGCCAGAATATTGGGACCCTTAAAGGGTCCCAATGCGGAAGACAATATTTTCTCCCTTCTCTTGGTCACGAGCCTTTGACTTTCCATTATATACCCCCGTGAGGTGGTTGTGACTCATGATATAAAACAACCATATATATCATTTTGTTCAAAACATGCAAGTCCCCCTGATTACCTCTTAATTTCTCTCCCCTGCTGCCCCTTACCCGCTCACACGCCCTGCCACCCCCGCAGATCCGCAAGATCCGCACCATCCGGTCCGCCTTTCAATTCTGGGAGGGATTGAAGCCCGGTGGTGGCGAAGTGGTGCTACTAGAGCTGAAGCAGGCGCTTGGGGGACAAGGAGTCGGAGAGGAGGGATGGTGCGTGTGGCGGGGTTTAAGAGAGGTGCATGTGTGTGGTGTGGGTGGGTGGGTGGGGGAGGGGGGGAGGTGGTGTCTGCTGGAGCTGAAGCAGGCGCTGGGGGGGCAGGGGGTGGGGGAGAAGGGATGGTGCGTGTGGCGGGGTCTGTGTTGGGGGTGGGGGGGTGCATTTGTGTGGCAATGGTTGTGGTGGTGGTGGTGGGTGCATGTGTGTGGCAATGTATGGGGGTGGTGGGTGGTGGGGAGGTGGTGCTGCTGGAGCTGAAGCAGGCGCTGCGGGGGCAGGGGGTGGGGGAGGAGGGATGGTGCGTGTGAGGGGTTGGACAATGCATGTGTGGTGATGTGTGTGTCCATGTGTGGGGGTGGGGGGGGGCAGGTCCTCAGCTTGTGCCAATGCAGGTGGTGTGTGTGGCGAGGTTGTTGGGAGGGAGGTCCTTAGCATCTGCCTTCCGACCCTCTGCACACACAAACCCAAGAAACACTTCCTGCTAGGGTTTAGGGTTTGGTGGTTCAGCCCTGGTGGTTCTACCCTCCCACATTTTGTTAACCCCTTGCT
Source organism: Heterotrichella gracilis (assembly GCA_032358255.1). Lineage (NCBI taxonomy): Eukaryota > Xanthophyceae > Tribonematales > Xanthonemataceae > Heterotrichella > Heterotrichella gracilis. The sequence continues at coordinate 88,238 of JAULBX010011323.1, read as the reverse complement.
AATTCCTCTTCCTTGGCCAACTCGCTGCTCAATGACAGGCTACGAAACTGGTTATCAATTCACCAGTATATTAATAGTAATTTCTATTCCCTTCTGCAGGGCTGTAATTCTGTCTGGGTTCCGGTCAGCTGGCCCCTCCGACCTGCGCCCCACGTCGCTCATCACCTTCCAGGACTTTGTGCGCAGCTGGCACTGGCTCACGCAGACCCTCAAGACGCTGGAGGGGGGTGGGGAGGGCGCCTGAAAATAGCCTCCCGGGCGTAGCTTGAATGCGCAACCCCATTCACAGTGGCAGCCGCTAGGGAGGGGTTGCGCCGCGCGGGGAAGCGGTCATACTGGTTGGTCAATAGGGCGGCTACGGCACCCAGGGGCTAGTGCGCAGCTGGCACTGGGTCGTGCAGACGTTGAAGACGCTGGAGGGATGGTGGGAGGGTGCATAACTCCTGGAACAGCGCGTTACAACCAGTTGCCGCTTACCGTACGTACTGCCCAAGTAGCTGGGTGGCAAAACCTGATATTGGCAAATTTCTGACATGTCAATTCAATTCTTATTCCAGCTGTGTGCAATGATGACTGTGAACTGATGGTGTGATAGCATAATGCAGCAACTGGGATTACATTGCGCTTATTTTAACACCTGTAGTTAACTGTCTCTTTTTGGTCATAAATATGGTATTTATCGGCAGCCCTTGTGCCAGGTTCCAGTTACCAGGTTTGTGCGGCGGTGCACGCTGGCATGGGTAGTTGTTGGGACCATCTGACCGGCAATGCAGTGCCATTCAGTACCCAGTGAATAGCACAAGTTGCAGGAGGCAATGTGGTCCTTACAAGTGGTGCTCTTGGCCATGACATGTTCAAGTTGGTTGACACAGCACATCAGATGATTCTTGAGGGTATGCTCATACTCATCTGATTCAGAGCCTGCCGCAAGGGTGATGGAGGCGCGTAACGGTTACCATGTTGGGTCACCCAGCGGCAGCAGCGCAGCACATGTTCCCTGTTGATTACACTTGTTACCACACTGACAGTAACGTGGTGCATGCATGCGTGACAGCAACCGGTGTGTGCAGTGGACCACCAGGTGTGGTATATGTACACAATTTGAAATGTACATTTGTGTTGAACTTCCCGTTCTTATTTTCTTACAAGATGAAGCATGCAAATTGCACAGGGCACAGTGTTTACTCAGTAGAGTCTAGTGTAGGCTGGAGCACTCAACCAATCGCCAACAACTGGCCGGTCAAGTGGATCGAAAATCAAGGCATTCACATCTTGTCACAACTTGCAACATCAACGTTCACTGGGGGATTCTGCAGGGTGCATACAGGAGGCTTGTAAATACTATGCGGCGCAATGTTCTCGTGGAATTAAAGGGTTGTGTTATGCTTGTATCTCTGGCACCAACGGGTTGGTTGGACTTGCTGACTGACCCTCAAGATTGACTGCGCCTCGATGGGTGTACAAGTTTGCTGATTGTTGTGTGCTGAATAAGGCTGGACTTCTTACTGGCAGTTGGAGGCAACCCATCCATCCAGGTCCCTTCCAGTCACAAGCCCTCAGGTGAACTTAAGCTGTGTGGAGACAAGTCGCCAGTTCTGCTGCAGCAAAGGTTGCATCGTCAGCTGGGCCCGATGGGTGAAGTGGCGGGAAAGTCCCATCTTGCACTGGTGTTCAACTAGTAAGGACAAACCAATGCTGGTGTTAGCAAGAATGCTTTTTACCAAACTCGCAAGAATTTCTGTTGAGTTCGTTGTGTCCAACGCAACTCACATGGGTGGATGCATGCATGCATGTGCAAAACTGCACTCAGTCCTTATCAACACCTTATCGCCCTTCTTCACCTTCCCAACGACTTAACAATCCATGCAATGATCGATACTCACGTTTGTAACGCTTTCGTTTGCGGCAGGGCACCTGGCAGCCACCTTTTGGCAAATATTGTTCACTGATGCACAACAGGCGACCAGCAACAGCATTGCCATAGTGGCACCCACGACAGTGCGTGCCACGGCGGCGACGCAGGGGACCAGGCGGAAAAGGTGTAACAAAGGTCTTTCAGCATTGGGTCATATTCCTCATTAGCCTGAACTTGAGCAGGTGCTGCATCGTGCATCGGGTGCTCGACCATACGGAACAGGTTGGTACCAATGCATTCAATACTGGTGTGCAATGATGGGACACCTCGACACTTTGTTGAAAAGCTATAATTATCTACAAAGGCTGCTTGCATGTCGGCTTTGTATTGGTGTAGCAGCACGCTCGAACGCTAGAAAGCAACGTTGAACCCACTAGGTTGCAGTGCAGCTGGAACCTCCTCCTCCTCGTACTTGCACATACACCGGGTACTTGCACATGCACAGGCCCTAGGGGTGCAACCTTGGACCACGGTGATGCATCATATACACGACTACCTGCAGCCTAACAGGGTGATGCGGAGCTGTGGCCACCTGCTTTAGGGTTTTTAGGGCTTAGGGTATAGGGTTCACAATTTCTGGTTGTAGCTTACGTCTCGTATGTGACCTGCTTCTTTCCAACCAAAGAGTAATAAATGCATCTTTTTAGCCTAGCTTGTCGGACGCTAGTCCCCTTGGATCAGCAGTGGGGCCCAACGTCTTCCAGGAGGCGCTCGTACACGTACATTGGTGTGCCACAGGGTGGGGCGTTTTCTTCTCCTTTTTCTTTCTTGTTTTCTGCATGTGCCAGATCAAGGGCTAGAAAGGCACCACATGAGCTCCAGAGTGCACGAATTGCTATCAGTCCATTACAACAGGCTTTGGTTCAGCCAAGTCCCAGACACACCCGCTAGGCATTGCTGTTGTGGACTACAGCACCGCCCCCTTTTGAGACCCCTCCACTGGGACTCAGAGGAGAGGGGAAATGAAGTGCATTTTTGAGAAATTGGTCTCCCAAACCAGCAGTGATGAAACAAGCGCCTCAATGACACCTCCAGCGCGCGCTCCCACAATAACCAATCCATGTTGTAATTGTGACCCCACTAGCTTGTCCCCTGGGAACAGTGGTAATCGCTTTGCCTGCCTAAGCTGCCACGCACATCATCAGTGCCTGTCCCGGGAAGAGGGTGGCTGGGATATTTGGATTCTGGGGATACCCAGGAACTGCTTTTGCTAGCTTCTTGCCCGGAGGGCACGCGGTGCAGCCCTTGGTGGGGTGGCAACTGCCCTGGCAATCTAGAAACAGAGGGCAGCTGGAGCACTGCATGACTTCATTGGATACCATTGTCGCAAAGAAGTTGGATGCGCAGCTGGTGCATCCCTTGCCATCCACGCATTTTGCGCAGCCGGTGGGGCAGGGGGCGCAGGTGGTGGGTGTGCCCGGCGCCGCAACACCCTTGAGGGTTGTGTTGGTCTTGTAGTACCCCATGGGACAGGTCTTGCATCCCTGACGAGACAAAAAATATGAATAAATAAATGTGGAAATCAGGGTGCTTACAGAGACTCGAATTGAACTGGCGAGGAGTTAGCCCAGAGAAAGGTGTTGCCCTCCAGACTGGGTTCACTAGCTCCCCTACCATGGCACATGTATCAAGTACATGGTGTCATTCAACCCATGCTTGGTGGATTCAGACAATTTGCAGTGCAATGCATGTGTCTAATGTGTCTAGTGTGCGAATATGTTGTATACATATGTCCAGTGCTGCATGCATCAAGCTACTGGCCACAAATGGTCAGTCATGCGCACCTTCGCATCGCAGCTGGTGCACCCCATGCCCAGCACATTGCACTTGGCACAGGTGGGGATGTTATATATGCCAAGGTAATTGCTGGGGGTACTGGGGATGTGCACGAATCCCACAGGGCACTTGCTGCAGCCCATGCCAGCCACACAGCCTCGTGCGGCGCAGTCTGCCTTGGTGGTGGCTGGCGCATCAGGGGAGGAGTTGCAGGGCAGGCAAAACTTGTCCCACCTACAGTTGCACATGTGTAAAATGCGTTGAACATGTATCATACACTCTATGCATAGCAATGATGGTCATTGTCACAATAATGTATGGAAAATACTGTGAGGTACAATGCAATGCAACTTGCTATCAAGCTATGCAACACGCATCATCCCAATTTAAGTATCTGTGCATTATACACAGACACAGCAGACACCACAACACTCACCCGTAGTACCCCGGCTTGCAGGAAGTGCAGCCATCTTGGGTGCAGGTCGCGCAGCCATCTGTCTTTGGGTTACCCGTGGGAAATGGTCCAAGCTCGGTACCCAGCAAGGTTTTGCATGCGACGCATGTTGAGTAGGTGGTTTCGCGATCTACCTGCCATGGCGAAGGCTGGTGTATATCCTGGTAGTAGCCAACCTGCACGGTCACCCAGGCTGAGAGTTTATAGACACTCCTGTTGACATCGCTTAATTAGTGGTCATATATCTTGTCAAAAGATACTGTTTCAAAAAAACATGAACCTCTATTTCCACCTCTATTTCCACCACTGAACCACCTGAACTCAAATGCCATTATCAAATTCCACTTTCCAAATGAACAAATGTACTTATCCGCATTGTAAACTTCAATACGATTTGTGCTTCTTAGCTCATAACTTTTAGTACCTGGATAAGCCTCACCACCAGGTTAGCTGAATGGGTGGCTAGTCAATTTTAATTCTGGGTAGTATATATGTTTCAATTTTATTTTTGTTCAGTGCGCCGGCGCCTCACCACTGAGATGCTACTGGAGGTGACCAACCAATTGCGTCACTTCATGGACTTTCACGTCACCTTTTTCACCCAACATTGACAGCACTGGTGCGCACAGAAGGCAAGCAGCCAGCCAACCGATGGTCATATGTGCCAGCTAAGATGCCTGCAATCCCAAGCAATTGAAAAGGCCGCAATGTGGACCATTGGCCTGTCTGCCAACACACTGCGCACCTTGCAAAATCTAAAAAATCTACCCTAAACCTACCCTAAATTTGAAAGGCTGTACGCAGAAATGCCATGGCCTGTCTTACACTGTGCGGCGCACCTTGCACTTGTGGCATCCCTTGCCCTTCCAACAAGCACCCTTACAGCCTGTAGGGCACTGTACGCACACGTTGATGCTGCCCTGGGAGTGAGGCTCCTGCACATGCGGTTAGGGTTCAGGCGTAGGGGTTAGGGTAAAGACCCTGATGGGCAGTGCCTGCACACGTTGATGCTGCTCTGGGAGCGAGGATGCTGCACAGGCACATTCAGCCTTACTACACTCTTTCAACATCACTTACGCAGCAATTTTAATTAAAACGATAATATAACCACCACCCAGCCAGTTGTTGAACAGGTGCATCAGTAACAGAAGCCACCACACTATAAAGTATACAAAGAGGGGAGAGAAGAAAGTCCAGCTATGGTTTTATCTGTGGGTGGGTTTTTATTGTTGTACAAATTGAAAATATGTTGAGAGTGTGCATGCATCAGGTTGCAGGGTCGCAAGGCTTGAAAAGAACTCTCCCATCCACAATGAGGCGCTTTGGGTGACATGCTGCTAGTGAAAGAACGCCAGGAGGGTACACACCATTTTGAAGCTGGCCTGAAGCTGGGTTCACCCCATTGAATCTTACTAAATGGGAATCAGTCCAGCGTGGCCCACTAGGTCCCATGGCATGGACCTGCCGTCCACCACTTTCAACAGGTTGCCATGCAACAATGCCAAGATGGAAACCACAACTTAAGATCGATTCATCGGTTCTGAATGTCTGGCCTAGCAGCGTGGATGAGGTTCTGTTGTTCTGTTCTTGTTTAGGATTTAGGGTCTAGCAGCGTGGGGGCATGGCCTGTCAGGGTTCTCGGTCTATCAGTGATGCGCGGTCCCACAGGCTTGGACTGCAACGCACCTCCATTGCAAAGTAGCCCTTCTTGCATGCCGTGCACCCCTTAGCATCTGACTTGGCGCAATTGAGGCTGGACACGGGGATGCAGCGATCAGCCACGGTAGTGTTATCGCCATAAGCGAGGTCGTAGTCGCTGAACCCGCCTTGGAAAATGTAGCCTGGCTTGCAAGCTGTGCACCCCTTGCTGTACTCACACTTGGCACAGTGGAGGGACAAGACTGAAGGTGGAGCAATCCGTCAACATCTTCCTCCTTATAGTACCCCTTGGGTTTGGCTGTGCAGCCAGTTTCGGCATTGCAGGCGGAGCAGCCAGGTCCAAACTGCACACGTGGTCAGGTTTTAGGCTTCAGGGTTAGGGTTTATAGATTAGGGAGCAGCCAGTGCCAAAATGCACATGTGAAGAGATAAATAAAAGTAGAGTACACAATTTTCAGTATGAGGGCAGCAATTGAGGACGAGACTGAGTGAGGGTAGTTAAGGGCAAAAATGCACATCACCACTTACAAAAAAACTTATTATACTTTTTATGCGTGCGCGACAAAACTAAACTTTGACATTTATGCCTTTCTTGTATTTTGTTGCCCCAGCACCACCCACCGCTTCACTGCACCTCCTGCAGTATGGCCCAAACTCGCCACCAGTAGACCCTTGCATATACCATCCCCAGTGGCAAGTGAGGCAGCCCTGAGAGCTGCACGTTTTGCCCTGGGATTCTCTCCCGCAGCTCACACACATGCTTTGATAGTCTTCACGGTAGTCATTGACGTAGTAATACACCTTAGGACCCATAGCAGCGCCCGGGGGTTCATAACGAACCAACAACCCCCCTGCCTTGCATTTGGTGCAGCCGATTTCCGGCTTGGCAGCTGCGCACAGGCTGTTGGCAAAGGGCGCGCATGCCTTCAGGCCAGCCAACGAGGGGTAGTAGTACTGGCCATCCTTAGATGCGGTGGCTAGGAAGGAGTTGGCTGCAAAAGGAGTTATAATATTAGATACACATCAGGTCTTTACCCTAAAACAGTAAACCCTAGATGTTGAACCCTAGAACCTAATTAAGCATCCCCACCATGTAACCCTGGAATAAATAGCTTTTCTCACCTGGACAGGCGCTGGTGCATCCTGTTTTCCCATTGCACTCCTTGCATCCCAGCACCTCCTGGCAGCTGCGGCACACCTTGAACCCTAGGGTACTGTTGAGGTCGCGCAGCAGTAGGGAGTTCTTGGGGCAGGAGGTGCAACCCTTGGTAGGGTCACACTTGGCACACCTGTGGCAACCACACACAAGGGTATGATCATTACACACACATTACCCTACACGAGGGGTTTAAGGGGTAGCCATCTTGCACTACACGAGGGTGCATAAACAGGTCAACTAAGCAGGCAATTGCCGTGTGCCGGAAAGGTGATCTGCAGCATTTCAGCACTGCAGAATTTAATATTGCACTGCAAATAAGGTATAATCCAACTGTATCTAGTCAGTTAGTTACTTAGTTACATGTCACATGCATTTCAGCAATACAGCCAGATTAGCAATCAGCTTTGTATTCTACTAATAATTATAAAAACCCAAAACACCATTGCCATTTTCTAAATTTAAAGGTTGTTTTCACTACCTTCATTCAGCACTGCCCGTGGCCCGGTGACAGTGTGCATGCAGTGCATGCGCACACCCTTGATGATATCAGCTGCAATGACCGCACCATCTTCAAGAAGCTAAGCAATTGGTGTGATTTGCGCCTTTGGCGCCTGTTTCTGTTTCTTTTCTTTTCTTTTCATCAAAGGTGTGCTGAGCCCCATGTTCCTGTCATTAAAGTGTTCCAAATTGCCCTGGGAGATGGCACGGCGCATGTGGATGCAGCCTCTGTACCTTTGAATGTGATTGCCACAAACCTGCGGTATCCTGCGCAGTTCCTGCACTGCGTTCTGGCCCCAAAACCTAAATCCCAAATCCTAAGCCAAAGCGCCATCCACCTGCCATGTCCTACGGAGCTCCTGCACTGCGCGTTGGCCTTGTGTTGCCCTACATCCTATACCCTAAACCCTAAACCAGAGCGGTGCTTACCTGCCATATCCCGCGCAGCTCCTGCATTGTGTATCGGCCCTACACCCTAACCCTAGACGCTAAATCAGCGCGCCACCCACCTGCCATATCCCGCGCAGCTCCTGCATTGTGTATTGGCCAGGTTGAGTGGCAGGCTATAGGCTGCCCCTGTCAGCGATTGGTCTGAGGTGGGCTTAGGCTGGTACATGATATAGCCCTGGTTGCACAGAGCGCAAGCTCCACTGGGGGCAAACCGCCTGCACATTACATACCAGGAACTGGAGAGGAACGATACCAAAAAATGGAGGGGGAAATATGACAGAAATTGTAAAACAATGTAGTTCTTATTTCCTTAATAACAGGCTAACTGTCTTCATTTGCAATACGGTGGAACTTACTTGCAGTTTGCCTTGGTCGGGCGAGGTGTGGCAATACAGGTGCGTGTGGAGATGGGCACCTTAGGGTCTGGGCTGAACCCTAGGTACTTGCCAGCGGGGCAGGAGGTGCAGCCAATTGTGTCCTTGCAGGCAGCAGCGCTGCAGCCTAGTTTGGAGCAGGGCAGGCAGGAGAACCCTACGCAAGGGTCGAGTTATCGTCATGCATGACAAGTATCATGCATTGCTAAACATACTAAACAAGTTGTGGGGTTTAGGGTCTGTATAATATGCATACAGGCAACAAAGCCAGACCAGCAAGCAGCTTTGTACTAGCAGTGTTTAAGGTTTAGGGTATGTTTATTGTGGTTTTAAGTATGTTTTAAATATTTTCATCACATTGCCCAATGGCTACTTGGGCATCATGTTCACATACCTCCAATCCGTCAAAATATGAAGAAGAAACTAACTCGGTACAATGCTGCACATTTGCTTAGGCAGGCCTTAAATGCACCTAATGCACCACCCTATATGTATGCAGGATTATGATGGCAAAACATTCCTGCATATAGCAGGGTGGATATGTCTAGCAGGTTTCTGCAATACGTCTGTAGCTTGGAAGTCCGTATAGACAAGCCGTTACCCAGAGCAATCCTGCAGTGCACCTAGCCCACGCAGCACTTGTATTGGAAATTGATTTTAGCAGCGTGCCACAAGTATGTTTAAATACTTGAATGACACACATCTGGAAGCTGCTAGCAAAGCCCAGTGCCACCCTGACAACGCATGTATTGGCACGGGATTTGTGCAACACTACCCTAGGCAACTCTCATCGCCCCCCCCCCCCCCTAAAAAGAACGAATAAATGTAAGATCGTATTAATCATCTACACAGCCCAATCATCCCAATACCTGTTGAGTAACCGGCAAACGCCCCCGTGGGCAAGTTGTCATTGGCGTAAGTGCCGTAGTAGTATACATTGGTAAGTTGAAGGTTGTCTGCGTTGTAGTAATTGGCCTCAAGGACCCTGGATGTGCCTGCACAAGGGAGAAAATACGGAATGTGGGGGGCCATTGACAAGGTACCAGTCTGTTTTCATTAATATGCACTATACCCTAGAACCAACCCTAAACCCTAAACCATGGGACAGGAAGGCCCCTCCGTGGAGACTAAATGCTTGTTTGTGCAAACTAGTGCTACCGCACCGAACACAGTGACTGAGAATCCTTGGCTCTTGGACTGGGATGAGGCATACCCAGGCAATGCTTAGCCTAGATTGCAGCAGGCTTCAAGGACTGTCACCTCCACCAACCTGCGGGCGCTCCTCAGCATACCAGGCTGGGTTGCAGATACTTGACCAGTGCTACATGCACAGGCGCACACACATGTGGCATCACTATTGCTGGAAAGCACTGGCAACAACCCTTCCAGGCAACTTAACCTCGCAGTGCATAGAGACGCAGATTTGTGGGAATACCCATACCTGTATGGAACAACAATGTTCACACAAGACTTCAGCCGGGCAAAAGCTGTTGCACTTGATTAGGGATTAGCAAGGTGTGGAGATGTTAGATTAAAAAAAAGTATGGGGCAGATATCTTGGGGCTGTCTGGGCTAGCGCGCCCAGTTCATGGAGCGGCTAATAGAAATGTTGCCAGCAGATGTGTGCACAATTGCGGATGCTATTTTTTCTGTGCTAAAACAATACAAATAAGTAAATCAATATCTAACAATCTATGCGTGCTCACTGGCAGGGCAGTGCAGGGCAGTGACTGTAGTAAAAACCGCGAGTCTTGAAAACACCATTTATTGATTACACAGCATTGGCTGCATTCTTCAATGCGCACCTGTAGGGCATGTGGCACAGCCCAGGAAGTCAGCCGCTGTTGCGCACCCCAGGGATTTGGGATTCACGCACACCTGCACCCTTGCGTCCTCCAAGGGATTTGGGCGGTAGTTGCCAAAATCCACGGGGACCAGCTGCTGCATGCGTATGTCCCCGGGTGCGCATCGGCTGCAGCCGAAACCTGCCATGGAGGGGGAAATGATGAGGTAATGCAATGGATGCACGAGGGGATCAACAGCCTGGCATGATGTTTCACACATGCGCCTGGTAAGCGCAACCTGTGCGCACTGACGTTTTGAATGTCGTCAGGAAAGCTCATGGGGACCAGCTGCTGCATGCGTTGTCCCCAGCTGCAGCCACCTGCCCGGGAGGGACACATACCTCAGTGAGCCTTAGCCACTAGGCGCTGGTCAACGGTTTCGGGTTTAGGGTTTTGCAGTTGGGTGGCGCTACACGCTGATCAGTGCTTGTGAACAGCAAAGACAGGATCTACGGTTTGGGTGTGCACCCTTGCAGGCATGCTCCACTGGGCCAGCGCGGTCCTTGCTGCAGCTGAAGCATAGGGTTTTAGGGTTTAGCATTTAGGACAGGACTCAGAGTTTGGGTGTGCACCTTGCAGGCATGCTCCACTAAGGCAGCGCAGGTCCTTGCTGCAGCTGAAGCATAGGGTTCAGGGTTTAACGTTTAGGACAGAATTTAGGGTTTAGGGTGGGCACCTTGCAAGCATGCTCCACTGGGGCAGCGCAGGTCCTTGCTGCAGCTGAAGCACTTGGACCACCTCAACTGGGAGTCCAAGTCATTGGTATAGGATGTGGTGGAACCGAACAGAACGTACCCGGCCTGGCACCTGTGCGCGTGGAGGATGGGGCCATAATTACAGCACCAAGCTTTAAGGCGCAGATAATGGGATCTCGTAAGTTGTTACTGGATGTAGCTATCTGATTTGCTAAGTTTTCTGTCCCTAATATAATATACAAGGAAGATTCAATACCAGAAGCCTGTCCTCGATTTGGGCTATTTTTCTGGGATCCACGGTCCCCAACTCGACCCCGCCACGTACATGCACGAACAAAAGTTGTCGACACAGTTCAAACAAACCTCACACTAGCAACACCCAAATGTCTACCGGGGTGGGGATCATCTTGATACTGCATGCAGGGCTGGCAGCATAGGCAGCATGAGCCATATATTCCACAGACAGTTGCCACCTGGGCCAGTCCCTAGTGCTCCTTGAACATACAATACATATAATACATATCAAACCAGCTTCAGCAATGAAGTCAGCACCAATTCCGTCACTACATAGACTTAACTACCTTCATGGAAAATGCAAGTATTGCATCAGCATTTGGAGAACACTGCACATCACCCTGAACCCAAAACCCTGAAAATACATGCAGGACATTATCCTGGCATGCAGTACAAGGATTCACTGCAGAGCCCTACTTTCCGCAGGCGACGTTGTCATCGATATCTCTTTCCAAACACTGTGCACAGCCAACTCCTCCAGCCTTGCATGTGGTAGTAGAGGCAGCAAGCACCCGCCGCCCTGTATCATGATCACCGTCCAGCACCTGACTAAGGATCTGGCCAGCGCCTAGCTGAGCTTGGCACATCATGAGGATTAGCAGGAAGCCTGAAGAAACGGCGCTGATCAGTGAGGTGTCTTGTATCGTGTTTTGGGAGCCAGGGGTGTGTAAGGGTTATGTAGCAGGAGGGTGAGTTTCTCCAGCACTCTTGCAAGACAATGGTGAGCCCGTTTATTGCAGACAAGGAAGCAGTGCCTCCGCGATGACCTGCACCTCATGCACCGCAATCAGACACAGCTGCTTGACCCTTGGCTTCAAAGCTATGTACCACTAATGGCACGCAACCGTTATGAAATGGAACCTTAAGGAAGCTTCAGGTCCACCCGGGCGCGCCTAGTACTAGTACTAGCTGCTTCATGCAGTGCGTGCTCCTTCATATGCTTAACGGGTGTAAGGTCATCTCACCTGTTACCATGGTAGGGCTTCGCCTGCCCCAAGGGGCCATTGCAGGTGCGGGTGCCCGTTCTTTGTTGGGCAAAGTGAGGCAAGGTGTAGCTTGTTGGGCGTTTGGCTGCAACGTGTAGGTACCTCTCAAGCTGTGCGGTTACCGTGAGCCTGCAACAGGAAACAATGCGGCAAAAGGTGCGGTTAGTTGGTGCAAGAAACAGAGCACGTTAAGCTCACCAAAGCGCACTTTTCGGTACATCATGGATGGAAGTAATGGAAGTCGCATGCTTGCATGCCAAGGCCTGGGCTGGCTGGCTGAACTTGCAGAGAGGCAGCAGTAGGGGTGTCGTCTTATGTTTCCCCTTCTTGGTAAAAGTGGTCAGAAGCTATCTGCAAAGATATAACCGCTCGGCGTGTTGGACGGTCTCGCTGATAAAAGGAGATACGTATCAGGAGACGTCACGGTTTTGGTACAATTTGTCGACGACAACTTGGCCCCTGCTGGCAACGTGACTCGCTCCAACTGGAGTCCAAGGCACAAGGAAACTGAAAGAAACATTGAAGTGCGGCACGAGCACACGTCGATACACCAAAGGATTCTGACTCATACAACGGCATCGGACGAAATGTGACTTTCACATGCATGCAAATGCAAGCATTGGATACAGTGGTACTCCGGGCAGTGGTTGTGCAGGCAACGGCTACTTATCACACTTGTTGCTGTTTTTGACCGTTCTTAATAGATTTCTGCAACTTCACACTGAGCGGTTCAGAGACATTGCAAGGCATGCCCATTGGGTGCATGCATGGCATATGCCACCACCAGCAACCCACCCGCATACATGCACCATGTGTACCATATGGTTGAGGGTGTAGCTCTGCCCTTACCATTCAATGTTACAAGCGTGTGGCAGAAGGGATGCATCCACCAACAGTGGCACGCGCCATACCTTTCTGTCCTTCCCAAGTCGCAGCCAGGTGGCAGCCCCACTCTAAGGAAATAAAAGAAAAGGAAAGGGCACCCCCGGGTACCCCCTGGTTCTGTGCTGTCCTGCTCTGCTGCTGTCTTTGTCCGTCTTTCCAATCGCAGCCTACCCTTCTGTCTGTTTGTATCAGATACAGACGCAAAAGTATACAGTCTCAACCCCCACCTCCCCTTGCAAGGAGGGGTGTGGAGCAGAGGCATGGGGAGGAGGCGGGGGAGAGGCAATTGCTCCACACCCCTTCTTCCCCCAACCGATGCTACATCAGCATCTCCAGCACAGCCATCATGCACCCATCCAGGATCCAGTCGTGAGGTTACCCAGGATGGGAAAACGCCGCACGATCACTGCTCTATTACTCTGCCTCTTCCTCCCCTAGTCCGCGCTCCACTTCCGCCTCCTCCCCTTGCCCCTGTCCCACAGCTTCTTCCCCCAACCGGTGCTCCATCAGCATCTCCAGCACCGCAACCTTGAGGCCCCCTAGACCCTCCTGAGTCACAGAAGACACCCGCACAGCCCCCGGCAGGCGCTGCGCAAACTCCACCGCGCTCAACACCCCCCCCTCCCCGTCCCCCTCCTCCGCACCCCCATGGCTGGTGGTGGGGTGATCCCCCCCCTGACCAACCCCCTCGTGACCCAAAGGAGTCCCAAATCTCAAAATTTTATCATCCAAATCGGGGCCCGCTGGCACCCCCGCGGCGGTCCCGTATGACGTCCCCGTTTCACCCGCATCCAAACTAGGGAGTTCTCCCCTTGGCACCGCCGCTGAAGCTGCTGCAGAGGTCGCCCTCCTAGTATCAGCTTCATCGAATTCCTCCTCCAGCAGATCGGCTTTGGAGAAGACATCGATCCAGGGCTTGGTGGGGAAGCGTTTGCGCAGCTCCTCCCTGCACCAGGATAGGGTTGTGGGCATGAGCTGCTAGGGTTTTAGGAGGGTTGTACCAGGGGTTCACAAGATTTTGCAAGATTGGGGCACCGCCCCGAGCTAAGGCTGCAACAATGGTACAGAGTAGGTGGAAAATGGAGAAGGAATTTATTAATGGTTTGCTAAAGCCCCGCTTGCCCAACTCCTCCCTGCATCAGGTAAGAGTTTTCGGGGGTTTATAGGGTTTTGGTAGGGTTTTGTTGAGGAGTGCCTGTGGTGCTCCTCCCTGCACCAAGACAGGGTTTGGTGGGATCAACATGGCACATTTGATCTCAAAATTTAAATAGAAGGATTTAATGGCATTTACGTGGGTGCAGAGTTTGCTTTCAGGGTAAGCATGGTACGCTTCATTGAAATTTTCAGTCAATCTGGACGCACCGTATGCGCCACTGGTCGCCCAGGTGGGTCCCCCACCTCTGACTGAGGCCTGTCACAAACCCTAATGCCTGGGTCTGTCAACCAGACCTTACCACTTTTGACCAATATATCATACTTAATCGACAAAGGAAACTGCACGATAGTAAGTGCAGCTCCAACTGAACAACCCACGCACCGTATGCGCCACTGGTCGCCCAGGTTGGTCCCGCACCCCTCAGTGAGGTCAGTCACAAACAAGAGGGCTGTGGGCAGCTCAGCCAGCACTGCCACCGTTAGCAGCTCCATGCTGTTGCGCTGCTCATCGGTACGTGCAAGCAGGCCGGGGGTGTCAGTCACCTGCGCAACGGGGTTCAGAGAATTGCAGTAGGGTTTACGGGTTAGCGATAATGGCGCAATGGGTCCCAAAGATTCTGGGTTATGGGGTTCAAGGTTTAATGGGCACCTCCGCCCGCACCGCCACAGCCCCTGCTGTTGCGCTCTTGGGCAAGCAGGCCGGGGGTATGTGCTTGAGAGAATGGACAATCTCGCGGGGGAGCAAGCGTGGCAAAATAGTATATGCTTTTAGCTCCTTGAGTTCTATGACATGCCCCTGGCTCACATGCATGGCGATGCCACATCACACGGCCACATGCATTCGTTCTATTCACATCAGCTGGTTCGCATGCAGCACATCACATGCCAACACATGGAGCCAGACGCACAGCAGGCACTGCGCTGTACGTCTCAAAGCATCACATACTTTCTACCACAAGGTACTTGCATTCCAACCGCGGTGCATGTAAGGCCCTCAGCCCCACCCCACCCCGCTCTCCACCACCCACCTGGTGCCTCCTGCCCGACACATAGAAGTGGCCCATCTTGATGCTGCGGGTGGTAAAAGGGTAGTCGCACACCTCAGGGGTCCCCGAGCTCAGGATCTGGAAACCACCAACAAGATTTGCATCAGAACGACAATCAATGCAAGCCACGACTTGAGGTATTTGTGCAGCAGACTCTGTCAGGGGATGGCTTCACCACATGGTTTATGCGTTTATCTATCCGCCAACTACCCCTATTCCACATGTCCACCACCACCACCACCACACCCAACTACCCCTATTCCACATGTCCACCACCACCACCACCACCACCACCACCACCACCACACCCACCTGCACCACTTCCACCTCCACGACCACCTCCACACCCAACACCGCCACACCCACCTGCACCAGAGAGCTCTTGCCCACATTGGGCGCCCCAACCAGGGCCAGGGTAGGCAGCGCCAAGTCCACCACCGGCAGCCGCCTCAGCCTCTTGGCCATCTCCTTCAGCTCATCCACTGCACCGCTCCCCTTGGCATACACCGCCTCGAACCGCGCAAAACCCTCCTCGGTGAGTGCGATTGCCTCCTTCTTGGTTGCGGCCTTGGAGGAGCGCGCGGCGTAGGACTTTCCGACCTGGTGAGGTAGGGGTGGGGATGGGAGGGTGAGAGGTCAAGGTGGGACAGGTGGGGCAAATAGGGAACATAATTGGGGAGGGAAAAAAACCTAAAATCGTGCAGAAAGCCCTCATTGGTGAGTGCAATTGCCTCCTTTTTGGTAGCAGCCTTACTACTGCGCGCGGCGTAGGACTTGCCAACCTAGAGGGGGTAGGTGGGTGGGGGTAGGGAAGATGGGTGGGTGGAGGGATGCAGGGTGGGGCAGCAATAACCCTGTCGGGGAGGCAGAAACCCTAGGGGATGCAGACACCCTAGCAACATGCAGCTACTCCTTGATAACACTACTACCACAGTGAACAGTAGCAATGATATGAATGCTTGAGGGGCTACTGCTCCTGTCACATCATGACTGCACTATAATCCATATTCACCCACAATAGCACTCTGCTACCCCCCTCCTTCCACGTACCTCCACCATCGACCTGCGTAGGGTATCCACCCTCGTCAAAACCCTCTCGTAGGTTCCCGGGCCCATGGTGAGCGTGAGCAGCGCAATCTCAAAGGGGTGTAATCGCGACACGGGGGGGAACCCCTCGATGTACCGCCGCAGGGGGACCGACATTTCGCGCGTGAGGACCTCGAATTGGCGTGCGGCCCTGCACACAGTGATGAATATATTATTGGTTTTCTTTGTAGGACTCATCTTGCTTTATAAAATGGAAGTTACTATTTTATGCAAGTGAGGGCCAGCACAAGAACGATGAATTTGAAACACGGTTATTACTTTGTACCATTTGTTTTTGTAATTTGATTTATGTAAGAGAGTTGATTATTACTATGCGTACCTCTTTGAATTTGCGAGACTGAATTTGCATGATCTGAGGAGCATTGGCGCATGATTCATGCATGCAAACCTTGGGGGATGCCTCCAACATACAGGCAGTGACCCAGCGCAGGAACCCCCCCATTACAAACGCACGCACCATCCTCTATGATGCGCCGCCCAACCTCCACCAACCCCACCCCCCATCCCCCACCACACCCACCGGTTCCTCGCCCGCTGCGCTTCGTTGCGGATCTTCCCGCTTGCAGAAACCCGCTCCGCACGCCGCATGGCCGATGAGATGTGCTCATTTGCGGGGGCCACCATGGGTACCCGCTGGAATGCGCCAGTGGTCCGTGGGTCCCTGTGGGGCTCGGTGGACGCCACCTGGCGGGCCTCGAGCGCTGTGGCAAGGGAGCGGGAACAATTGGGAATGAGGGTTGAGTATGATTGTGCTGGGGAGATGGAGGGCCATTGTGGACCCCAGTGCCTAGAGCAGGGAGAGCAGGGTGCGGTAAAAGTATGTGTGGGGGAGTTTAGTGGACACCTGGTCGCACCCTAGTGTGGGGTGCAGGTGGAGGTAAAGCGTGACAAAGCTGGTGCAAGGGCGCTACACATGGCAATGTATCTCCACACCGCGCATTGATCTTGCAATGTGCCTGCCTGTGGATGGGTGCACCCGCCAATAAGAAGGGCAAGATAACAAGAAACCCTAGCAAAAACCCTAGCAGAACCCTCCCCACCTTTCAGTGCTGCCCATACCCTAGCAAAACCCTAGCAAAACCCTAGTAAACCCTCCCCCCCTTTAGGTTCTGCTGCTGCCCATATCCTAGCAAAACCCTAGCAAAACCCTAGCAGAACCCTCCCCACCTTTCTGTGCGTCCAGGTACTGCTGCTGCCCATACCCTAGCAAAACCCTCCTCAGCCCAGCCCCACCTTTCTGTGCGTCCAGGTACTGCTGCTGCCCATACCCTAGCAAAACCCTAGCAAAACCCTAGTTGACCCTCCCCACCTTTCTGTGCGTCCAGGTACTGCTGCTGCCGCATGAGCAGCTGGTCATCAGCGCTGTATGCCCCACTGGGCTGAGGTGAGTGCTTTTAACCACAATTGTCTCACGCCGTTTCGCCACGCGCGGAACCCCCACATCAGGGTTGACACAGCCAGTGCAAAAACCCTAGCAAAACCCTACTTAAAGCTCCCCACCTTTCTGTGCGTCCAGGTACTGCTGCTGCCGCATGATGAGCTGGTCATCAGCGCTGTATGCCCCACTGGGTTGTGGGGATTCGGTACCGGCTGGTGGTCCCTGGGACTGGTGGGTGTCGCCCTCCTGGTGGGATGGTGGGGACGCGGTGGCGGGGGGGGTGGCTGTGGCTGCGGCTGCGGCGGGGGCTACCAGAGGAGCCTGTGGGTAGGGTGTGGGCATTGGAAATAGTGCACTGTCGGTTGGAGTATTACATTGGCGTCGCAGCAGGGTGTGTTTGAAGGGTATTAATGCACAGGGGTAGGTGGGAGGCGCCTTGTTAAGACCTTCTTTCTTTATAATAATCTTTTTGCTTCAGTAGAGAAACCACTAAATGCCGGTATGTTGTGACACACCCGTTTCCAGCCGGAAATCGGTGGCTATGAAGGAATACTAGGCATATGCATGCATATAGAGTGCCACTGAGATAATTAGATTGAGCTAGGTTTATGTGAACCGCCAACCCACCTCGTGACAAGAAAATAAAGTGCTTCTCTTGTTGATAGCCACACGAAATTGACGACTGCGCCTAGGGCTAGAAAGGGGGTTGTCTCTAGCGAGTTGCCTCAACACACCTTGGGCACCACAGCGAACGCCCGCTGGTGCGCGCCGCCCCGTACGTTCCTTGCATCCAGCCTGGTGGTGAGGAGCACGCGGGTACCTTGCTTTACCAGCATCCTGCTCAAGCTGCACTGCATCGCTGCTGACCGCCACGCGTTTGGCAGGGTTGGCTATGTGTCACTGGTGGTTAAATGGCGCCATGCCGTGCTGGCGAGGGTGTGCGTTGTTGCTGTACGGTGCGCTTCTCGGAATGAAAACCAGAAACATTTACTTGTCTTTGCCAGTGTTGGGTACTTTCGAAACAGTGGTTAGACAGGGGTGGGTTTCGTCGGCAACTGAACGAGGCGGCTTGTGCACTGGCTATGAAGAAATATGACAGCCAAGAGGGAGTAGGGCTGTGCAGGGATGTGGATGTGCGTCACTTGAAAACCTTGCAAGCGCTGAAAGTGGTCGTTCACCTCCAAGCGGCCCCTGTTTTGCTAGCAGCCAAACGAACGCCCACTGCAAAATGGCGCCAAGCAAAATTATATTGCCTTTAAATTAATGCAAGGGGTTGTACGATATAACTGTTGAAAAGAAGATGGATTTCCTGCCAAATTGGTATTATACTCCTCAATCCTCCTGCTATGCATGCTATGGCCTCAGCAGCGACCTCTATGAAGGCATGCATAGTGGTGTCAACGGGTTGTTTTTCAGCAATGCCATACCCATACGCTCGCGTGTTTCTTTCTGGTGCATAATCTGATATATATCTGAACTTGCCGAGAGCCAGGTGGGTGGCTTGGTGTGAAATGCAGAAGCAGGACTGCTTGGATTTGATTTGAAACGAGGCACGCTTTATTGTCTACCATTTTTGTCTTGTGCGGCCGGTTTTGGTTGCTGGGCGATATCTATAGGCATAGTGGGTTTGTTTCAACAGCGTATGTGCCTAACTCTTTCGTCTCCGCAGCTTGGAGTGGTGCCATCGTTGCTCAGTTAAGACCTGATTACCCACTCGGCACGGCTGTTAGCTCGTCAAGATGGCTAGGGCTACGGCCGCAGACATTACCAGAGGGGCTATGGCAATCATAATGGCTGACCGCACCGACTTGAAGCCCGTCTTGCAGGTCCTAAGTAAGTGTTTCACATCTTGTTGTTGGACGACAGTGGAACCCAGTTGCACCCTCCCCTTGCTGTTGCTGTGTGCTGCTCGTATTTTGAACTCGATTGGCGTTTCTTCCTGCAGCCTGCAAGCGGATTGAAAGCACCAATAATCAGGGCCCGGAGCGGTATCGCTGCATTCTCAACGACGGCGAGTTCACTGCTTCGGCCATGCTTGCTACACAGCTCAACACCCTGGTCCACTCGAAAGACATCCAACCGGGCACCCTCATATGCTTGGAAGAATACCTGACCAACAAAGTGAAGGACTCAAAGTGAGTATGTCCCTGGTTACTGCCCTGTACATATGGATGATTCTTATGATTCTGCTCCAGAGTGTGCTGTCATGCCCTGACCAGCTACTGTGCTTTCAGCTTCCTGCCAGTGCCTGCCAGTCCCTGTGGGGTGCAAATGTGCTCAATGGAACTGCCCTGTGTTGTGCAGCAAAATCATCATCGCCCTACACGTCACCCCAGTGGGCGAGCACTTGCCGGTGGTTGGCACCCCCGTCGAGTTCTTCTCCAAGAAGATGGAGTCCGCCGTGGAGGCCTTGCTCGCCAACCAGGCCCCGGTACCAGCCCCACAGCAACAGCCTGGAGGATATGGCCAGCCCCCACAGCAGCAGAACTTCGGTGGCTTCAACCCCCAGCCGCCTGCCAACCCCTACCAGGCCCCTGCCGGCAACGTGTATGGTGTTCCAGGGCCGGCTGGTGTCAAGCCTGTCGCATATGGTGCCCCAGCTGTGAACAACCCATACAACAGTAATGCAGGCCCGCAGAACGTCAACCCAAACCCCTACCAGAGCAATGCAGGCCCTGCTGCAGGGCAGGGCCGTGGAGGCGGGTATGGGCAAGCACCACAGCAGCAGTCGGGAGGTGCGTGCACATCCTAAACCCTAACCCCTAAACCCGGTCATGCAGAGCTGAAACCTCTCCCCATGCCGTTGCATGCCTTTATGCCATGAGCTGCAGGTCACGCAGAGCTGAAACCTCTCATCATGCCGCTGCATGCCTTGGCGCCGTGCACTGCAGGTCATGCAGAGTTCAAACCTCTCCCCTTGCCGCTGCATGCCTTGACGCCATGCACTGCCTTTTGCAGGCTTCAACCCCAACCCATACGCTGCCAATGGCAACAGCTATGCTGGCGGCGGCGGCGGCGGTGGCGGTGGTGGGGGAGGTGGCTACAACAACTCCACCTACGGCCAGCAAGCCCCCAACTACCGCTCGGGCCCCAACGCAGCCTTTGTCCGGGACCAGGCGCCCGCGCGCATCACCCCCATCGCGGGCCTCAACGCCTACCAGAACAAGTGGACCATCAAGGCGCGCGTGACGCAGAAGTCCGACATCCGGCGCTGGTCCAACGCGCGCGGCGAGGGCAAGTTCTTCAGCTTTGACCTGCTGGATGCGGATGGCGGGGAGATCCGCTGCGTGGCGTTCAACGACCAGGCGGACAAGTACTACGACATGGTTGAGATGGGCCAGGTGCTCATGGTGACCAAGGCCAGCCTCAAGCCCAAGAAAGGGGTGAGTCTTAGGTACACGGCTCCAGCAAATAAGCCGAATCAGGACCTGTGTTGCATGACAGGAGGGTTCTGTTGTGCCTGGTACATGGGCTGTGTTGGTGTGCTGTGCATTGATGCTGGACCCACCACCTGGCCCTGCATCCTTGCATCCACCAAGGCCAGCATCAAGCTTAAAGGGTTGGGTGTGTGCACCATGTGCATGCTTGGAGATTGCCACAATGCCTGGTGCATGTGGAATTTGTTGGTGGCTGTACTGTGCTTTGTTGCTGGGGGGCAATTCTCTTGTAGCCTCACAGTAACATAGCACAGCACATCACCAACAAATTCCACATCATCAGGCATGGTGGCGGTCTCCAAGCATGCAGCATGCAGCCATGGCCTTGCCTATGTTGACGTGTGGCTGCGCTTCAATGCTGCGGGTGGCCGCAATCCGTGCATGCCTTCATAGAGTTTGCCGAAGGGTGGAGGTTGGGGTCTTCAAAAACGATACATTCCTCCTTGCCAGCCTCCACCATCGTTATGCCGCTATTGACCTCACGGGTTTGCCTGTGTGTGTGCAGAACTTCAACCAGACGCGCAACGACCACGAGATCCATCTGGAGAACAACTCCCAGGTGGAGATTTGCGACGAGGATGAGGCCACGCGCAACATCCCAAAAGTGCAGTACTATGTAAGTTGCGGGAAGTGGGATTTGATCGGTGGATCGATTTCCAATATCTGATCGTGGCATGTGACATTACCTGATACCAGGGTAGTGGAGGGATGTACTGTTAGCATGCGTAGATGGCGAGATGGCGCCAGGAGCATTGCATGAAGGCGATTGTATTTCAGTCTAGTATCACCCATGTGGGAAATGGCATGCCTGCCCACCCATGTGGGAAATGGCATGCCTGCATGGTTACAGATGTCGACACCCAGCAATATCGGTAGGTGGTGAAGGGTGCATGTGCTGCACTCTGCATGCAACAGGCACATGGCATGGAGTGCGGCACGCTGCGCGCAGTATGCAAGCGACCCACTCAACCTGCGCTTGTTTGTGTGCAGTTCAAGCGCATCGACGAGCTTGAAGCGGTGCCCGTCACCTCCATGATCGATGTGATTGGTGTGCTGGAGAGCGTGGAGCCCTGGGTGACAATCACCAGGAAGGACGGGCAGGAGACGCAGAAGCAGGCGCTGGTCATCCGGGATGCATCCAACCGCTCAATAGAGGTATGCTGGAAGTCTTTCATATCATGGGATGGGCAGCTGGCAGCGGGGGTTAGGAAGAGAGGGGTGCATGGCGTGTGGGAATTGTTGTTGCATGCATTGCATCCTGAGCCTTGGGTGATCATCAGTAGAGCCCTGTGCTGATCATCTGAGAAGCATCCAACCGCTCAGTAGCGGTATGGCTGCGCACCTCTAAGTTACATGGAGGGGGGTTAGCTGGGTGCGGTTGGGAAAAGGCAGGGAGTGCATGGCGAGTGGCAATCGTTGGTGGTGCCCCTGCATCTTTGCATGGTTGCGCAGGCGCCTGGCATCCCTGCATGGCCATTTCCTTCGTACGTTAATGACATGGCAAGTAAATTAATCAATAGCGAGACCTTTCAATGCCAGATGGAGAAGTATCCAAAATGAGGTGCTTTGAAAGTTGGGATGAGATGGGATGAGTACACAAGTAAAGACTTGACCGCCCGCTGCCCCAGGTGTCCCTGTGGGGCAACTTCTGTGTGAGCCACGGGGAGAAGCTGGAGGCCACCTTCAGGGACGGGGGCCACCCAGTGCTGGCCTTCAAGGCGGTGCGGGTGGGCGACTTCAACGGCAAGACGCTCTCCACAGTCGGCTCCACCCTCATCGAGATGGACCCGGATGTTCCCGAGACGCGCAGCCTGCGGCAGTGGTGAGTTGGCATGCATGGGGCAGGTGGCGGTGCCTGAAAACCTAAATTACCTAGACAGCCGCACCAATGCTAGTGACGTAACATGCTCATGCTTCCATGCATTCGATGCTATGGTT
Organism: Heterotrichella gracilis; assembly: GCA_032358255.1. NCBI lineage: Eukaryota > Xanthophyceae > Tribonematales > Xanthonemataceae > Heterotrichella > Heterotrichella gracilis. Next base: position 65,188 of record JAULBX010011323.1, on the reverse strand, counting down.
ATTCCCCCCATCTATTCCCCCTGGCATGCATGGTTGCAGCCAGTCAGCTGCATGCATGCGCACTACGCAGCCCCTAACCCGCCCTTCGAGAATTCCCCTTTAAAATTTGCTGACACGCCACATGGCTCCTGCCATCATCCCTCACCTGCCCCCACCCATGACCCCAGGTACGACAATGGCGGCTCCAGCACTGCCGCCAACCCGCTGAGCGACGCGCGTGGCAGCGGCGGGTCCCGACAGGACCGGCGATGCACCTTCTCGGCCATCAAGGACGAGCACTTGGGTTGCAATGGGGCGCCGGCATATATCCAGGTCGGTGGACAAGCCGTTTGGGAATGGCAGGATTGCTGTTGCATGGTACTGTACTATGGCCATGTATATAAGTGTACCTCACACTCTGCATGGGAGGAGCTCCTGTTGCATGGCATGCTCCAATCTACGATGCGCCAGAGACATATGGTGGGACAATGTTTGAAAGCGAGAGATATACAGACGTAAATACAACCAAATAGGAGGGCATTACCAGCCGTCATCCATCCACATCCTCCCGTGGCTCCCCCTGGTGGACGGCTTCATCTCCTTCATGCGCAATGGTGACATTGAGATCCAAAGTCATATGGTGGTACAATGGGCTGTTTGATGGTACACACATACTTTGCAAAATATATCTTGCCTCCCCCAGGTGAACGGCTTCATCTCCTTCATCCGCAACGAGGGCAACGTGTACTACCCCGCATGCACGCAGAGCTTCAATGGCAAGAAGTGCCAGAAGAAGCTGGTGGACCAGGGGAATGGCTCGTGGTGCGTGCAGGGGGCGATGGGCACATAGGGTGTAGTTAGAGTTTGCTTAGGGTTGCGTTAGGGTTCAGAAGTGCCAGAAGAATCTGGTGGATCAGGGGAACGGCTCGTGGTGCGTGCAGGGGAGTGGGTGCATAGGAGCCCTGAAGCCCACGAGAACGCCGTTGAGGGTCCTTCTTTGGGGTTCTTAGGTTCATTTGGGGTGTGCACAGGCCATTGCAGGGTATATTTCACCTCAACAGCTGAGGGCACTGAGACGCAAAAAAACCCTTTTATCTGCTTTTCTAACATCCTCCAGTTCCCCCTGGTGGTGCCAGGCCTCCTGCACCATCGAGTACCGCCACATCCTGTTTAGGGTTTACGTTTAGGGTCTCCGTTTCTGAATTCCTTCAACCCCCCCGCAGGTGGTGCGAGCGGTGCCAGGCCTCCTGCACCCCTGAGTACCGCTACATCCTGAGCCTGCAGGCCTACGACCACACCGCGCAGCAGTGGCTCACTGCATTTGGAGACATGGGCGACGCAATCATGCAGATGTCGGCCAACGATTTGAAGCAGCTGGAGGATACGCCGGGGGGCGTGGACCCGGTGTTTGCGGTAAGGATTTGGAGTTCAGGTTTAAGGATTATCATCTTTAGCAGCTGGAGGATACGCCTGGGGGCGTGGATCCGGCGTTTGCGGTAAGGTTGTAGGGTTTTGGGTTAGGGGTTTGGGGTTTACCATGCAGCAGGGGCGTGGATCCGGTGTTTGATGTCACTGTAAATTTACAACAGTCTGATGGGCCTGGGTTGGCACCCTCATGACTGTCTCGACTTGTTTTTGTAAAGTCACGGATTACATACCCAAATATAGTCCAATGATGTTTATTCTATTCAATGTTGTGCAGGCCGCCAACTTCCAGCACCTCAACTTCAAGCTGAAGGTGCACGAGGAGGTGTACAACGACGAGACCAAGATCAAGGTGTCCATCATGCGCGTGGACCAGGTGGACTATGGGCGCGAGAGCAAGCTGCTGCTGGACCACATTGGCAAGCTGCAGCGGGGGGAGGAGGTCATGGGGCCGCTGGTGCAGACGGGCGGGGCAGGTGAGGGGAACACGCAGCAGTGCCTTAGCTGAGGATCTGCTTTATTGAAGTATGTGCATTGAAGTGTTGCTTTGGAATGTTTTTTTCCATGTAGGTAATATGGGAAGGTCTGAAGTGGTACATGAGGCGCGGGAAGAAGGGCATGACGTCGTTGGCGCTGGCATGGGGGGTTCTCTGTAGACAATCCCATGTTTTAAAAAGAGTGTGTGTATGCCCGTGCAGGAGGTGGGGGCTACAACAAGTATGGTGGCGGGGGCGGGGGCGCGCCAAGCAGTACTGGAGGCTACAATGGGGCGCCAGCTGGGGGCTACGCTGGTGGAGGGGGCGGCGGTGGGTACAATGCTGGCGGGGGCTACAATGCAGGTGGCGGCGGCGGTTACAACGCAGGGGGTGGTGGCGGCGGGTACAATGCTGGTGGCGGCGGTGGTGGCTACAATGCAGGTGGTGGCGGTGGTGGCGGCTACAATGGGGGTGGCGGGTATGGCGGCGGCGGTGGTGGTGGAGGGGGTTATGGGGGTGGGGGTGGCAACAAGTATGGGGGCGGCGGCGGCTACAACAGGGGTGGGTATGGGGGAGGTGGGTTCTAGGCTTTCCAGCATGGCCTGGCATGTCATGCGGAGCGAGCAGGCAATCGCAGAACTGAATAGTACACTGCCAGCTGTGTTTGAATCGCCTGGGGAGGCCTGTTGGCGGGACCCTGGGTGGTGCAGCAAGTTGAAGATGGTACCAATTTTCACAAGGACCATCATGTGGCGAAATAATGCAGTGGCGCACAGTGGCGGGAGGCTAGTGAAGCGGAAGAGGAGACCCATGGAGGTTCCCGCTACCTGGTGGAAACCGGACAAGCTCACTTGTTTAGCCTAAGGGCGCCTGTTATGGCTGGCTGGGAGGAGGGAGGGTGGAAGGGGAGGGGAGGGGGAGGGGGGTGTTGCATGCATGAAGTGGGAGCTCTGCCACCAGGACAACAGTGGTTGTATACCAGTCATGTTTGCAACGACCATGTAGCTCTCTACTGGAGTTTGCAAGGGGCAATCGCGTTTCTGTTGCGTTTGTGGTAGAAGGGGAATTGCATCCTGTCATGAATACCCAGGCTGATGTCCATACGTACATGTCGTACTTTTAAAGGTCGTCGCTAGCTTGATGGGTGCCAACAGCGTGCAGCAGCACTTTAGCTGCACACAATGCACTTTTGCTTACAACATTAATCATTTGATTATTGAATATGCCACCTGATGAAGCATTGATAGAAAGCCATGGATACTGAAACAATGTATGCCAAGTAAAGTGTTATGATGCCCAGACTGTTGTCATTTGCAATCGAACTGCCACATGCCCAAGTCAAGTCAATTGTCATGAATCAATGATTGGCTGTAATTACTTGACAATGTCCCATTCCAAAGGGTTGACAGGGTTCACAATAGTTTCTTGAATACTGAGACCTTGAAACAGCGATGTTAAAACAGCGCACATAAAACACAGATCTGCGCAAAAATCAGTATGCGTGAATATTGTCATAAAAGCTAGTGACAGTGCAATACTTGAATTTATACGTAGGAGCAATAACCTGTGGAGCTTTATATTTATTATAAGCAATCCGGACGGTTTTATATACCGTGCATATAGATATTGCATTGTCATGCCGTGGACCGCACAGCACACCAGGCTGTGCGCCTTGCCCATGGTAAATAGAAGAAGAAAACGCCCACACTGGAGAAGCTATACACAAATCCCTGTATACCATCCCTGAGACATTGCCTTGCTGCCTCATCCCTGCAACTCCTGAGCCCCCCCATGCTGTTGGTCAAGGGCACGGGGTTGATCAGCATCATGGCCAGAGGCGTTGCAAGGGAATCCCGATGAGGCAGCATAGTTCCTCACCCCCTGGCTCGTGACCGCGCATACAGCTCGGACTGCATCTCATGCAGCCGCGACACCGCCCGCTTGAACGCAAACTGCTCCTCCATACCCCCCAGTGCAGCCGCCGCCGCCAGCCGCGCCTGCGGGCTTGCGGCCACTGGGGCCACGCCACCTGGCGACATCACCTCGCGCCGCAGCATGCCACCTGGACTCCGCGGGAGGGGGGTTGGTTCTCATTTGTTTAGGTTACATAGTATGCTCGTGGAGTTCAAGAGGTAGGGGGACTAGGGTTTGAGTGTGAGGGCAACGCCAGGTGGCGATATCTCCTTGCACCACAGCATGGACAGAGCGCACATGATCATAAATCGATTAAATTTCTCAATCCTCCATCTGTAGGGGCTGCATTCACCAGGGTCAGACGGTTGCTCACCCCCTCCACACACACATACACACACCACCAAACCAAGGGCAATCCCTGCCCCCAACACACACATACACCCTTCCAACAGGTGACATCCCACCGGCACCTCAGACTGCAGCCCCTCTTAAACCATAATGGGTTCCCCGCCCTAAGTTTTAAGCCCTAAACCCTAAACCCACCTTCCACAGCCGTCTCAAACTGCAGCCCCTCCCAGTCCAAAATGGGCTCCCCGCCCTCCATCCCCGCAAACAGCTGATCGGGGGCCCAGGCAGCGGTGCACATCAAGCGGGTGCGCGCGTTGTACAGCTCATCAACCAGTGTGATGAAGCGCCGGGCCCGATCCCGATTCTGGTCACATGGGCAATCGAGGGGTCAGATTGGATGGGGGCTGGTAACACAGGCGATTTTCAGGGGTGTCGACGGGTGGAGTGGGTGGCAAAGTTGATTAGTGTGGGGCCAGAAGTAGACTCCAGCGGTGCACAACAGGAGGGTTTGCATGTTGTAGAGCTCGTCAATCAGAGTGATGAATCACCGGGCTCGTCCCCGATTCTGATTGCATGGGTGAAATGGAAGGGGTAAATTAACCATGCTGAGGAGGGGTAAGATGCCATGTTGGCAAGACCCACATCCTGTTTCATGTGAAGGGTTTAAGGGTTTGGGGTTAGTGTGGAATTACTGGGCACCATAAATTACAGGAAACTAGAAATAAATTTACCGCACCTTCATCGAAAAGGAGGGGACGTCGGTGATGGCCACCGTGTGGAAAGCTTGCGCCACAGCAATGTAGTCGGCGGATCCCAGGGGCAGGCCGCACAGCTCATCGAACTCGAATTTTGCGCACCCCCCTGCATGCTGTCGTACCTGAAGGAACACAGGCAAGATGCCTCAATCAGGCATGGAACAAACTGACAATTACGCATCAGAATAGAGGAGGGGGCCGGGGGGAGAGACAGGAAAGGGACAGGAAAAGCCAGGAAAATTTACAGACCGTGCCACTCATCAAATGGGGTGGGGCAACTTTTCATCGTTTTCTGTTATTCAATGACTTGTTGATCCATGTTTTGCAACCCTCTGCATGCACCCCCACCTCCAGTGTGCGCCCAAACATGACCGGCAGCTGGAGGGGGGTGGGGCTGGGTGGGTGGTGGGTGGTGAGGCTGCGCCAGGCGGCGTCCAGTGCTGCTTGGGAGTGGGGGCCCAGGGGGTAAAAGTAGGTGGAGGCTGAGGGGAGGGAGGTGCTGGTGGTGGCGACCTGCAGCAAATCGCATCGCAGATGTAAAACAAATGTGGCAGACGTGAAATTAGTTGCATGGTCGAAAACCAATGTGCAAAAAAAAGGGGAGGACCATCTGCTGGTAAAAGCAGTGATCAAACACCCAGCTCATGATTAGGTAGCCCATTGGAGCATCTTGAAACGCCTCATGTTGTGCAGCAGGCTTGTGATGACTTTCAGCCATTCATTACAGCCTTTTTTCTTTGTAAGAATCACATCTCTACCCCCACCACTCACCGGCTCCCAGCCCTGGCTCCTGCGGTAGTCCCTGGCGCCCCCCAGCTCCACCACCTCACAGTGGGTGGTCAACTGATCCACAAAATGTGTGAACAGGTCTTCATGCAGCCCGAAACTGTTCAAGTCCTGGGGCGCTCGGTTGGAGGTGGCAACCACCACGCACCCATCCGCCATGAGACCCTCAAAGATGCCTGTGGGGGGGTGGAGATGGTGAGGGGGGGGGGAATGAGTGGGGCAAGGAGGTATGGCAGCTGCACAATATAATGTGAACAGGATACTGTGGACCCCATTGCTGTTCAAGCCTTGGGGCGCTAGGTTGGAGGTGGCAACCACCCCGCACCCCTCCACCAGAAGATGCCTGTAGGGGGTTATGGACGGGGGTTATGTAGGGGTGTCAACACCTACTGAATCTCGTGAGACTCACCACCTACCCATGCGTAACCATAAGCTAACCCAAAACCCTAGAACCCAAACCCTAAACCCCAAAACTCTAAAACCCTAACTACCCACCTTTGAGCGCCACGGCAGTGAAGGGGTCAGTGACCTGCATCTCATCGAAGCACAGCAGCGCTGCCACCCGTCCCCTCCCCTCCCACCCAGATTCGATGTCATCCTCCTTGCCCCTGATCAGGCTTTGGGCCGCCCGCTGCACTATGATAGCATTGGATCGGGCCAGGGCCAGGGAGTTTTCGGAGGGCGATCGGGATAATCGGTCCCTGATCGTTCGTCGGATGGCGATGCGGGCGATGGTGGCCTCCTTCTGCCTTTGCCGCATTGGATCCTGCAGCAAATGTAGGGTTTGCATTAGGGTTTAACAGGGTTTGGACCATGGTTGGCAAGGTTTTATGTGTTTGGATCGGGCCAGGGCCAGGGAGTTTTCGAAGGGCGATCGGGATAATCGGTCCCTGATCGTTCGCCGAATGGCGATGCGGGCGATGGTGGCCTCCTTCTGCCTTTGTCCTTTCTGCATTGGATCCTGCACAGAATGAAGGGTTGGGTAGAGTATTACGAGATCTGACTCAGGGGAGGAACACTGAGGGTTTGAAGGTGATATTATGCCTCTTCCAACATTGATTTGCTAGCCCATTGCCAGCAGGGGTGTTGTAGGCATAGGCGAGGGTCAAGGGTTTGGAGATGGTGAGGCACCCTTTCCAATGCTTCCGACAAGTTGCAGCTTGATCGGTGCGGTGCATACCCCCCTCACACCACCGCCACACCAGCATCAGCAGCAGCACCACCACCACCCACCGTCTTTGTTGATTGCACCCCCTCCTCCCCTGCCATCTGTTGCTTGATTTGGTGCAGGTGCAGGTCCATGCGTCTGGCCTGGCTGGTCTGCCGACTCATCTCCAGGTGGTGAAGCCGGCTGTTGACCTGGAAAGGGGGCATGGAGCGAGGTGTGTATGAGAGCCCTAGGGTTTACCCTTTTCTTACCGTTTTACTTGTAAACGTGCTTGGTGCCTGCACTGTGTGGTGACACCCTCATCACTAAACCCTCCTCAAATGCATCGCAACCCTAAACCCTAAGCCGAAAACCCTAAGTCCCGCACCCACCTCGAGCATGGCTGCGTTGAAGTGCATCCTGCGCCTGTTGGCAGTGCGCCCCTGCTCATCCACCAGTCCGAAGAACAGGTCCATGAGCAAGGACTTGCCTGTGCCTACGCTGCCATGGAGGTACAGGCCTGCATGTGGCAAAAATCAAGGATTTTATTTAAATACTCTTTTATTTCTTCAAATACTCTTTTATTAACAAAAAACTATTAAATGTTCTCAGTTTTTTTGTTTTTTTTTTAAGTACTCGGTATTGTTCATCATAGTTTTGGAGGTACAGGCCTGCTATAAATAGAGGAACCCTTGCCATCATGGCATGCCCTGCAAGAGGAGTGAGCAAATCCCTGCCCTTTTCCGAAAATCCCCACCTTTGGGCGCCTGCGGCGGCTGGGGACCGGGCCCCATCACCTCATCCAATTTCTGCTCCCTCTTGGCCACAGTCAGCACTATGCCATGCTCCCAGGATTCCCTCACTTACATGCCCAAAACCCTAAACCCTTACGCGATATGGGAATAGCCAATATACAAACAGTGCTTTAGTCATGCTGTCATTGGCATGCATTGCACACAAATCCCCACCAATTCCCGTAAAATCCCCACCTTTGGGCGCCTGCGGCGGCTGGGGACCGAGCCCCATCACCTCATCCAATTTCTGCTCCCTCTTGGCCACCGTCAGCACTATGCCATGCTCCCGGGATTCCTGCGAGGGAGCCCCCGGGATGGATCCTGTCCCCAGCTTGGCCGACACCCAGGACAGGATGCCCTTGGACTGGTTGGAGACGCTGTTTTGGTTTTGCTTTTGGGCCTCGGCTTGCTGGACGAGGTTCTCTCGAAGCACCTGGCGCTCAGCCTGTGCATATTGGGGCTGTTTTTTGAATTTGCAGCGGGTTTGTTGCATTTGGGGGTTTTAGGGTCTACAGTCCAGGCCACACTCACATGTAGCGGTCGAGCTGCGCATAGTAAAGGTCCACTTGCGCCTGTTACTCCACCAGAAATGTCACTCAGTGCACTGAAGTTAGGGTACAGGTCTAGGGTCTAGGGTCTAGGGTCCAAGTCACGCTCACTTTGTAGCGGTCCACTTGCGCATAGTACAGGTCCACTTGCGCCTGGTACCCCAACAGGGTGTCACACAGATCACGCCACTTAGGGTTTAGAGTCTAGGGTGTAGGGTGTAGGGTTTGGGTTAGGGTTTTGGATGTAGGGAAGACTCACTTTGTAGCGGTCCAGCCGCGCATAGTACTGGTCTCAGGTTTAAAGTCTAGGGCCTAGGGTGTAGGGTTTGTAATAGGGTTTTGGATCTAAGGAAGACTCACTTTGTAGCGGTCCAGCTGCGCATAGTAAAGGTCCACTGCGCCTGGCACTCCACCAGGGTGTCACATAGTTCACTGCATTAGGTTTTATGGCTTTGGTCTAGGGTTTATGTTTCAGGGTCTAGGCCGCACTCACTTTGTAGCGGTCCAGCTGCGCATAGTAGAGGTCCACTTGCGCCTGGTACCCCACCAAAGTGTCACACAGGTCACTTAGATGGCTTGCCACATGTAATTGCTGCTCATCAGGCTTCAACAAGCCTCTCGCCACTAGATCGTGGTACCGCAGCAGTAATTGGCCTGTGGATGGGGGAGGGGATGGGGGGTTCAGGGGGCAGCTTTTGACCCGATACGGTCAGAAATGCTTGTGGCTGCTTCTCGCTGAGTTGCAACGACAACAATGTCTGCTGGAAGTGTATACACGAGTCTTTGCTGCTGATTTCTAGCGTCTTGGGTTTTCCCGTGGCTTGCACTCTTCACATCTTGAATCAGGAATGGGGGTTTTTGCCAGCTGTTGACCACTTGGCTGAGCGAGCAGCTATGTGGGAAGCTACTGCAATCTTTAAAGATACAATTTAAACCGCAAATACGCTGCCATGGCCTTACCTGGTGGCTGGGTTGCCGTGGGCAGTGCTGCCTCCTCCTTGGCCACTCGTTGGAAGCACCCTGGAGTTGAAGAGACCTGGCGGAGAAAAACCCACCCAGGCGCTCCATCCACACATCTGAAGCCCTGCTGCAACTTATTGTGGTGGCGGGTAACGCTCCTGAGGACGGTGCGGAGGACCATGGGTACGATGGGTCTACTCGTGGGTCAGAGTGGGTGGACCCATACACGGTGTGGGTATAAGAGGATGGGTCCACCTGTATGTGCCAGTTCGGAATAAGAATTTATCCACTTCGTAATTTTTAAGCATAGGACACAGCTATATCAGCTACATCCCACAGTGTTGCCAGGAATGTGCGTTGGACTGATGCATGCATGCATATAGTTACAGGCGGCATGCGGGAGCGACCCTTGGCGGTTCGACACAGGCAGTTGCGGCAGCAACACGTTGCGATAACTTGTTGACTGGTTGTTGTGTTACTACGTTAAGGCTGGGTCTACGGTTTCGTATCACGTGTGGTGCTGGTGCACTCAGCATTGGCTCCATAAATTCATAAAGACCCTAAACAGAACCCTAAACCTCTTTTTTTGCCCATCGGCTTAAAAGACTGTCAATTGAATTGTCCCTTGAGGGTCCCTTGAAGGTATTGCTGCGGCGTGCTTCGCACTCGTAACTATCGCCAGCTTGAACTCACTGATTAACATTCCACGTACTACGCTTTGCAGGCATTGACGGCACGAGTTGTTACAGGTGCGCTCATCGTGTGGCCTACATGAAAGCCCTAGAAAGCTTCAGCCCATGAACTTGAGCGACCACTGGTACAAAGTGCTTTCAGCAAGGTTACAAATCAAGTGCTTGCCCAACAAGTCAGTAGGCAAACTATGCACTGCGCTCTTGTTCAACTGCTCTTGTTCAACTGCACCTAAATAACATCCAGTCTGGTTGCAAGATCTCCACGCCTGGGCTGTAATGGACCCACGTACAAGCCAATTTGCTATGTTGTTATGTTTGCCAGGCGCTGTCGGATGGCCGTGGCACTTGTAACCTGACCACAACCAACCAAAACTGAAGGTATGGTTGAGCCTTTTTGTTGTCTTCAAATTCTGCAACATCATATCACGTAGAATTTTGGAATGTGGACAACGGACGAGGGTGGATCAGATCCCACAGAGGTACTTCAGGGCTGTGCTCGAGCTTCGAAGCTCGAGCACAGGCCTCAAGTATGTCTGTGGGATCTGATCCATCCTCGTCTTTTGTCCGCGTTGCAGCTAAAAAACCACGCATATCACCTCCAGGCCTGCCGCGTTCTCGGGCACCAGAGCAGGAAGGGTCTGCTCTAGAGTTTTCATATCCTAAAGGTTAGGGTTTTAGACCCTGAAGGTTTCAAACCCTAAACCCTAAACTCCAGCCCAGCTTGGCAGCACCCTAAGCCTCTATGTGCTGGTGCAAGTGGACATGTTCGTCAACGAAAAGAGAGCCAGGACCACCATCAACGTTTGTCCCGGGACCTCTGGCCGAGGTCACAAACAAGACAAACAATGACTGTGGTTTTGACTCGCTTTTCGTTCACAAATACGCCCACCTGCACCAGCCCCACCCCCTTGAGCTGCCCTGAACCATGGAATACAGGGTATCCTACAAGGTGCCCTATGCATCAATTTATTTATAGTATGTGAGGTTGACACAGAACGCATCGGCCATCTCCAGGACACCCCTCAGGATCCGCTGCGGCACCTCCTGCACGTTCACGCGGCGGTCACCCGGGATCTCAAAGTCAACCCCAGTGACCCGCAGGCCCTCGAGAGACTCTGGCACGCACTCCCTGATGCGCTCCTCCAGTGCCAGGTTGTCGCCGGCGGCAGCAGCAGCCGCCAGGTCAGCAAACCCTGTGACGGTGCGGGTGGTCACCACCCCCTCCACACAGAATTGAATCTGCAGCTAGCACCCGCACGTCTCACAGTTACGATGTTGCCACCAATCAGAACCCAAACAATGTGCACTGTGCACCCAGGTTGACAGACAACCATTCAGTGTGCCAACTACACTGAACAGCATTGCCCAACAGGAAGCCCTGCGAAGAGTATTAGCCAGGCGTGGTGGGAGGCCGTGGCACTTGTATACATAGAACACAAGATAAAGGGTGCACCACTCACCACGATGACCTTTCGTTGCTTGCTTTCAGCCACTGCAGTGGATAGCTGATCCATCACTCTCCTGCAGCTTATCACGGTTGGCACGAGGGATAGGAGCGACAAAGAAGCTGATCCTACGAAAGAAACTGCCAGCTGCGCAAGCAAAGACAGGCGTTTACCAGAAGAAGTGGAAACTATGTTGCATGGTGGACTGACAAGGCTGGAGGCAGGGCAGAGCCATGAACGGACAGTAATTGGGTACCAGTAATCAAAACACCGGCTCCCAACCGAGTCACCACCTTGCCAAAAGGTCTGGCAACAAGGTCACCAAGTAACTGAGTGTGGTAACTTGTAACCTGGTAACTGTGCATGCATGCATGCATATGGTGACTTGGTAACCCTAGGAGGCTGGGTAGAGCGTACCGCTTCCAAGAGGGGCGAGTCAAGCATGAACGGGATGGGCCCGAAAGGCAGCAAAAACCGTCAGTGCCTGGTTGTGTCGTGGGACAGTCAGCTCAGAAAGGGTGTCGTAGGGGTCAGGTTTGCCCTGGACAGCCTGCACACAATATGAAAACTAAGTACCAGCAGAACAACAACCTCGTCAGCGTAGCAGAAACAAAGGAGGCAAGAGAAACCACCCACCGTTGCGGCTAGGGGTCGTGGGCGCTGTCGGCGTATTGCCTTTCTGCGCTGGCTGTTTGTTGGGTTGGGGTTGGGGTTTGGGCCCATGCAGCGCCCAGGGCGCAAGCTTGCGCTGCACTGCATTGTGTTTGACGGTAAACTGCTGACAGAAGACACCAGAACAGTATTCTGCACACTGGCAAGTGGTCCACTTGAAGTGGGGCTGTGCAACTTTGCTTACGGAGTTGCAGCGTTTTTCACCGCATTAAACGCTGACACACCAGATACAAGCAGAGGTCACTTGACAAGCAAACCTTCCAGCTGGATCAAGTGGCTCTTTACATAATGGCTGATATGGCAGGTGGGCATAGCCTTCAAGAAATAAATTGTGAAGGTCCTTCGGAAGCTTTCTGTCATACAAATAGGGTTTCGTTGAAGGGTTTGTACAAGGCATGCATATATGCAAAGGGGGGTTATTTACAGCCGCGGCACACAAAACCGCAGTCAAAAGGGATGATTTCACAGCATCGCCACACTTGAATTGGGTGAGGCATCCAGAAATGCTGACAGCGGACTACGCACTTTAAACCCTAAAACCTACTCCCTACACAAAATGGCTTCGACCCTCCATGTGAAGCACACACCGGTGTAGTCCTTGCCCGAGCCACAATCAGAGGCCTCTGCGGTCCAAATCCTACAACTCCTCAGAGGGGGACCCTCCCCACCCCGACCACCCCAACCCCCATTCACCCCAACCCCCATTCACCCCAGGGGTTGATTCACCCCACCCACGCCAAGGGAATAAAGATAATAGTATAATTACCCTAGTACCCTATAATTACCCTAGTACCCTTGCCATGCCCTCTCACCACTTCCGCCAGCGCCAACGCGGCAGGCTGGACAAACCTCCACACCGCCACCAACACACGCACGCCGCAACCAGCACCACTGGTGGTCATCAGGAAAAGAATAGCATAATGGTGATCCCACCGTCGCCACCACCACAACCCAACTGATCGCCCCACCCGCACCAGCAGCTTGCCAAGTGGCCTACAGCAGAGTCTTCTTGCCAGTGGCCAACAGCACCAGGCGGCCATCGATAAAATCCTCCCTCCCCCCCCTCCACACCCCACCCCACCCCACCAGGTGCCACCAGCACAAGTAAAAACGCAGTCTCCGCACATCATCACCACACACCACCCCTCACTCCACCCGCAGCAGCAGGTTATTCTTTTTGCCAATGGCCAGCAGCCCCAGACGCCCACCAATGCGATCACCTCCAACCATAATCCCCACGCCACCACCACCACACTGTGACATCAGGAAAATTGCGACAGGGTGGCTGCCATGCCCCCATAGCACCACCGCCACCACCACCACACACCACCCCTCACTCCACCCGCAGCAGCAGCTTGTTCTTCTTGCCAGTGGCTAACAGCACCAGGCGGCCATCGATGAGGTCATCCTCCCCTACCACCAGCGCCTCGTCATCCACCTTGGCGTTGTTCATGCGCACGCCGCCGCCCTGCAATGAGGTCAAGGGTGGACTTTAGGGTTTAGTAGGATTATGCACGCACGCCATTTTCTTTAGTGTCTGGTTCTCCTCCTCTGTTTGGGATGTGGTTTTCTGGTACCGTGTTGCTTTCTCATTCATTGCCAATTTCTCCTCCTCCCCCCCTCACACACCCGATTCCCCCTCTTTTTTTCCCATTTTCAATTCATTTCCCCATTTCCCATTCAATTTATCTCCCTCTTTTCCTCACCTTGATGAGGCGCCTGACCGCAGCCTTGCTGGGCTGCATCCCCACAGCCACCATCACCTCAACCAGCCCCACCCCCACCACCTGGTTCCGGGAAAGCGAGGCGGAGGGCGCATCCCCAGCAATCGCCTCCAGAGCAGCGGCATTCAGGACGGTGTCAGCCCCGGGAGCTAGCGCCTGCAAAACGAAACATTGAGAGAGGGTGAGAAGGAGACATGCATGACAAGGCAACCGTGTTGGGGTTTAAGGTCTAGGGTTTAAGGGCTGGGGTTTCCAATTGTGGTAGCCGGTGCGGTCGCGGCCCCTCCCTTCCACACACAAGCATTTGGAAATCTCTAGGGTTTTGTTAGGGTTCCATCAAGCTCTGCAGGGGCCCAAGTGGGGCTTCAGTAGGTATTCCTTAGGGTTTTCCATTAACTTTGTGGTTGCCAGCGCCTGTTGCAGCCCCTCCTCGCCATGCACGAAGCGGGTCACCTCTGCTGCAAAGGTATTGCTAGGGGTCCACTAGGGTTTTGCTAAGGTCTGGTCAGTCCCTCTTCCCCATGCACAAAGCGGGTCACCTCCGCCGGTATGTTCGGGTTCCACTAGGGTTTTGTTAGGGCCATGCTAAAATTTCCCCTCACCTTTGTGGTTGCCAGCGCCTGTTGCAAACCCTCCTCCCCATGCACAAAGCGGGTGACCTCTGCCGCTAGCCGGTGCTGCGCGCTGTTTGGCTGGTACCCTGGGTCTGACATGGAAGCCTCTATTGCGTCCACCTCAGCCAAGGGGAGGAAAGTGAGCATGCGCAGGAACCTGGGGATGTCTGCGTCGGGAGTCTTGAACAGGTACTGGTAGAACTGCGGTGGGGGGTGGCGGGTTGACTTAAGAGGGGTGGCGTTGAGGGTGTAAGGTGGTGGCGGTGGCGGTGGCGGTGATGGTGGTGGTGGTGATGGTGGTGGTGGTGGTGGTGGTGGTGGTGGTGGTGGATTGGACATGGAGGCCATTATTGCACCCACCTCTGCCGATGGGTCGGATGCGAGCATGCGCATGGTGGTAATGGTGGTGATGTGTGGTGGAAATGGCGCATCTGGTAGGGTAATGTCATGAAAAGGAGACAAAAGTGGAATAATAATAATCATATATACGGGTACTCATCCTTATGTACTTCATTGCCCTTTGCGTAATTGCGGGCCCCCATAAACTACCTGAATTTCTCACCACCCCCCATTGAGGGTAATGCACCTGGTAGGGCGACAGCTTTTCCGCCGACAGCCAAATAGCGCCCCCCTCATATTTCCCAAATTTGTTGTATTACACAAGGTGGTGTGCAGTGAGAATTGCGCACCTGGTAAGGCGACAGCTTTTCCGCCGACAGCCAGATCGCGCCCCCCTCAGATTTCCCGAATTTCTTGCCGTCCGCGGTGGTGAGCAGCGGGAAAGTGAGGCCAAAGCACTGCGCAACCTCCTGCCCTTCCTCTCCCCCCAGCACCTTGCGTATGAGGTCTGTCCCAGCGGTGATGTTGCCCCACTGGTCGCTACCGCCAATCTGCACACGCAGGTCACAACCTAATCATGGTTTGCCCCACTCGTTAGGGTTTGCCCCACTGGTTAGGACTCGTGCCACTGGATTGAATTGCTTGCTGCCACCGATCTGCACAAGTGACTAACTGGTTAGGATTTAGGGTTTACAGCTGACCGGTGCAGATTGCGCAAGCATCCCACCCTATATACGGCTCGCCCTAATCTGTTGTGTGACCTGCCAACCAGTACAAGCCCTTGTCGGCCCAATTCTGACAACCCACCTGCACGTCGAAAGCAGGAGCACAAAAAAATTATCCCAACACCCTAAACCCTAAAGTCCCGCACCTGCACGCGCACGCCCTTCTCCCGCTGCAGGTGCACGAAATCGTACCCCTGGAGCAGCTGGTAGCTGAATTCTGTAAAGCTGATCCCAGACTCCGACTCCATCCTGGTGCGCACGCTGTCCTTGGCGATCATGGTTCCCACGCGCGCAAGCTTGCCCACATCCCGCAGGAAAGCAAGGAGGCCCATGTTCCCGAACCAGTCCAGGTTGTTCACTATGAGGGGTTCAGGGCCCTGTGGGGCCACCAGGAGCGAGCGCAGGGTGCGCTCAATGCCTGCGATGTTGGCCTCGATGACTGCGTCTGAGAGCACGGGGCGCTCGGAAGACTTGCCTGTGGAGGTTGAAAAGAATATGTAAGGGACAAGGTATGACTTTTGGGGTGGATAGGGTAGTGAGTTTTCCTGCAGCAGGATGCGCGCTGGCATGGTTTGCCTGTTGGGTGTGTTGGTGGATGGGGTCGGGTGGGGTGCGGCGGGGCAGGGGGTGCGCGCTATGCCTGCGATGTTGGCCTCGATGACTGCGTCTGAGAGGACTGGGTGCTTAGACGACTTGCCGGCAGGTTTGTGTGTGTGTGTCGGGTGAGCAGAGAGGAGGGAGGGGGAGAGGGAGGGCATTGACCACACTCACTATCCACCACTACCATCCACAACCGCCACGCCACCGTCACCACTCAAATGCCCACCATCACCACTCGGAGGCCCACCACCACCACTCATGCCCACCGTCACCAACACTATGCCACTGTCACCACCACACCCACATCACCATCACCATTACACCCACCTGATGGGTCCCCCACGCGCCCCGTCGCCCCCCCCAGCAGCGCCACCGGCGTGTGGCCAAGCCTCTGAAACCAGGACAGCACGATGATACCCAGCAGGTTGCCGAGGTGCAGGCTGTCTGCGGTGGGGTCAAACCCGCAGTACACCGCCAGGGGTTCCCGTGCGGACACGGGTCCCAATTCTGGGCTGGTTGTGTCTTGGACCAGTCCCCGGGAGCGTAGGAGGTCGAGGATGTTCTTGGAATCTGCTGTGTTGGGGTGTGGGATTGGGGGTGGGATTGGGCATTAAGAGGGTATGAATGGGACGCGGCGGGTATAGTAGTTTTATTAGCGAGGGGTGGGGGCATAACAGAGGGATGGCGTAGCGCCGAGATGGCAGGGTTGTGGCTGTGGCTGTACATACTGCAACATGCTGTGGGCGTGATGGCAGTGACGGTTGAGAGGGCGTGGGTGCGTTCTATGGATGAGTAAGATTGGGGTTTAGGGTTAGCAAATGGTCCGCTATGCCACTACCTATGTCCATTGCTTGTGAAAATACGGTATTTTGTTGAGTGACAAGGAGAATTGGGGGGGTGGGGAAGAGGGGGAGGTTGGGTTGAGGGGGGAGGTTGGAGATGGGGGGGGGAGGTTGTTGCGCAAGCTACACACCAGCACGAGATGGTGTGGCGAGACGATGCAATGGTAGGTGCAGGCGTGCGGTACGTGCAACGTTGTACAGTTGTGTAAGTATGCAACTAGTACCTGTGTCTGCAGCTTGTGGTTGTGGTGCTGCATCCACTGCTGGCGCTGCTGATGCACCGCAGGCCAAGCCACCGTTCCTTCGTCGTCCATCCTTCCACGGTGCACTCCTGTTACCAGGGCACACAGTTCTAACACACCGGGATTTCTTGGTATTGATGCAGTTGGCGAGGTGACACAAAGTGTGCATGCACAGATGCATGCATGCATATAATTGGAATGCATTGCAAGTACCTGGTAAGGGCTGTCAGCCCCGCTGCATAGAGCATGGCTGACAGGCTCCTGCTGTGTAGTCTGGCGCACGTGCACCGTGTTGGGCCTCCCAGCATCTGCCAGGTGCGTAGGGTGGGTGCGAACGCCATCCTGTATCCGACTGATGGCCCTCTGATGAAACTGGACCAGCCTCGCGAGCAACGGCCAAGTACGGCACACAGGCAGCTGCTTCTCCAAAAATACTTCCCTCTTATGGGGTTACGACACAGTTTTTAACTCGGAGACCCCTTCAAGGGTAGGAGGAGCTAGGCGTGGGTGCTGTGTGTGCAAGGGGGGTCTCCCTCTACACAAATGGAGTGTGCCCAAAGCTTCGTGGGAAAGGGAATAAGGGATGTTGCTTCAGTTAGTCGTAAGAGAGCTGTGCCCTCAGGGGAACAAAAGACAAGTGGGGTTTGGAATGGAGTGCAATGGCCCCAGTACTAAAGAGTGTGGCTGCGGTGGGTGGTGCGTGGGAATTAGGGCTCAATGCTCGGGCCAGGAACAATGAACTCTCAAACAAGGCCCTGTTGGTGATAGATACGTGTTGGGCTGTCTGACCGGTGAACGCTTCTGCCTTTTGTAGAGCAACAAGGTGAATATTGCCATCATTGGGCCAAGGAAAAACTACCCAGGATTTATTTTCCGAGTTTTCTCCTTTATTTTTCAACGCAAAATGCTCCGAATTCGACAGGGTGATGTGTCCTCGCGATGCGCCCACTGCAACATACCCACCTCCTGAAAGTGGGTCTTAAACCAGTCTAGAGACTACTGGATTACTGCCTTCGTGCATTTGACTGTCCTCGGGTGTTTCTGGCGGAGATGGACATGCATGCATAAGACGACTTCAACTGCCGGAACGAAGTTTGTGAGGGCAAAGCTCTGGGCGTCTCTGTGAAGGTAGGAGCGCTGCAGCACGCGTATCTGGGTGAGCTAGTTTAGAAATCTGGTGTAGATTGAAGGCTGGGGCCATGTCCACATGGTGGGTCATCTGTTCACCTTGTTTTCCGACACACCCATTTTCACGATGCAACGCAGCAAACGAAGATCGAGTTTTTATACTAGTGCATCTCCGTCAGCTGGTACATGACTGCCTGTTCTCCCACTTGGGTTTAAAGAAAGGGGAGCTACGAAACATCCCATCTTGCATGCCGTGTCGGAAACGGCCCAACGATGATGCTTGCATCGCGCCCACTAACCAGTAATTAAACCATATGACGTGTAGAACCTGTCATCACAGGTGCTGTTGTGCATGACAACCAGCTACAGCGGTAAACTTGATGTGTGCCATTGGCGGGAAGACCGGTGTGCCCATTGCCAAGGTTTTGAACACATCACTTCAACCAGTTGGCAGTTGGAAACTGCCATATCCTTAACCAACGGCTATTCACCTATCAACCTCCTTCTGGACCGACCAAAACCAACCACTCCCCCACTTCAGGTCCCCAACTATGGCCAGCGTCAGCATCCCCCCTTCCCCCCACCCGCTGGACCAGCCCCTCCTCTCACCCACCCGGGGCCCACCCACCACCCACCACCCCACCCGCTTCCCCGCCATGATCGCCATCCTCGCCACCATCACCCTGTGCGGCTCCCTCATCCTCCTCTTCTTCCTCCCATCCCCCTCCACCCCTTGGTCCCTCCGTTCACCCCCCGCCACCCCACCACCCATGCGCCTCCCCACCCGAAACCACACCCGCTGGGCAGCCGCCATCACCCCCGACGCCATCCCCTGGCCGGAGTACCCCCGTCCCCAGCTTGTGCGTGGGGATTGGCTCAACCTCAACGGTCCCTGGGAGTGGTCCGAGTCCCAGTGCGCATTTGGAAGCCCCAAGTGCACCGAGCTGCCCCCCTTCAACCTCCCTCTGGCCACCCAAGTCCTGGTGCCCTTCCCCATCGAGTCGCCATTGTCCGGCATCCACAGGCATGTGGACCGCATGTGGTACCGCCGAAACATCACCATCCCCAAACCCTGGTCGGGGCAGCGGGTTGTGCTCCACTTTGGTGCAGTGGACTGGCAAGCCAGGGTGTGGATCAACCAACAGCTCCTGGGTACCCACCAGGGGGGTTACGACAGGTTTAGCTTCGACGTGACGGAAGCCCTAGGGGAGGGTTTTGCTGCCTCGGGGTCCACCCACGAGCTCATCGTGGCGGTGTGGGATCCCACCGAGGCGGGGTTTTTCCCCCTTGGCAAGCAGCGAGTGAAGCTGGATAGCGTGATTTTGTACACCCCCACCTCGGGAATCTGGCAGAGCGTGTGGATGGAGCCGGTGCCGCGTCAGCATATCGCGCACCTGGAGGTGGTTCCGGATGTGGATGGCTCCCAGGTGGGTGGGCATTTTTTGGCTTTGAAATGTCGGAAATTGAAGACAGTTGGACCCGTGATTTGCAGTGTGTAAGGACAATTGAGTCATTTGCAACCGTAAGTCGTTTCTTCCACTGGACACACAATACTACCAACGACCCTCGTGCCTAAAAACCTTCAAGAATCCTAAAACTCCTGAAAGTGATGCACCCTTTGTCCCAGGTGCTCGTGACAGTGACGGCAGGAGGGGACGCCACCAGCAGGGACCGCGGCCTGAGGGTTTTCGTCAGGGTTTTGGAGGGGACCGAGCAGGTGGCAAATGCAAGCGGAGCAGCAGGGGAGGAAATCAGCCTGTCCCTGCCAAATGCCAAGCTGTGGAGCCCCAGTGATCCCTTCCTGTATGATTTGGAGGTTGAGATGGAGGGGATGGCGCCCTCGATGATTGCTGGTTCGCCGGGTCGCAGGCGGCGGGATGTGGATAGGGTGACATCGTACTTTGGCATGCGCAAGGTAGGATGATGGGAGCTGCTGGGAGTAAAGAGGGCCCCTGCTAGGGTTCGGGGAGGGTAATGGTCTGTGGTGGTGCAGAGGGTCCTGTGGCTTTACTGAGAAGAAAGCCTTTTGTTACAATGTATGAGGCCTGCCAAGTCAGACTTGCTGGGGCATGGCGTGCAAATGCAACTGCTCATTGACTGTTTTGCTACTCACTGCTCCCGTGGCTGTATTGCTGATCACTGTTGATAACTGTTCATGCTGCTATACTGCTAATCACTGTTGATCACTGTTGATCACTGCTCATGCTTCTATACAGCTAATCACAACTACTCACTGGCATCCTCTGCTCATGTGCTTGAAGGCGTGGACCCAGTAACCAGCCATTCTGTTGACTGAAAAATTATCCTCTGAATGTGAAAATTGCGCTCGTTTGTTGGGTAGTTCCCAGCAAATGCACTGGCTGACAACTGTCTGTTGCCATGTTGCAGGTTGGTCTGGCGCACGTGGGTGAGACGGGTCTGACCTACATCACGCTCAACGACGAGGTGGTGTTCCAGATGGGGATGCTGGATCAGGTGAGGCCAGGAACCCTAGGGTAGGGTTTAACATTCAAGTGGCGGGATTGCCGTCATGACTGGGCGCGGTCAGGAACCAAAGGGTAGGGTTTGAAGAATGGTAGGAACCCTAGGGTAGGGTTTGAAGGGCTGGCTTATGTGGGTGAGAGGGGCCTGACCTACATCACGCTCAACGATGAGGTGGTGTTCCAGATAAGGATGCTGGATCAGGTGAGGACTGGAACCCTAGGGTAGGGAGTCAATAAATGGGCAGGAACCCCCAGTGGAGGGTCATAATGTTTAGTATCTAGGATAGTGCTGCTTGCTGCTTGGTTTTGCGGCAACACTTTTCCCTATTATCCTTTTTCATTTAGTGTACCGGAAATTGTGTGAAGCCCCTGGATTACTCAGCAGAATGCATCTGACGTGGGTAATAACTATCCCAAATGTGGTAACCAGTGGTACTGTGTTCATTGTACCACGTGTGGGATGGTTATGTCCACATCAGATGCATTTTTGTGGGTAACCAGGGCCTGCACACACTGGTGGTTTAGGGTTTAGGGTTAGAAGGTTTAGGTTGTAGGGTAGTGCTGTTTGCGGCTTGGTTTTGTCTTAAGATTTGAGTGCCTTTTTTGTTCATTGTGCCATTAATTGTGTGCAGCCCCTGGTTAGGCGAAAAATGCATCTAATGTGGTAGTGGTCATTATAAACGTGGTAAGCCATCGTACTGTGATCACCATCCCAGGGTTATCTCCAGATCAGGTGCATTCTTGTTGTTAACCAGGGCCAGCACACACTGGTGGTTTAGGGTTTAGGGTTTTGAGGTTCAGGTTTTAGGGTAGTGCTGCTCGTGGCTTGGTTTTGCCTTCTATGTTTTTTTTGTTTAGTGTGCCAGGAATTGTGTGCAGTCCCCTGAGTAATCAGCAGAACGCGTGCTGATGTAGTAGATGCATCCCAAGTGAGCGGTTTAGGGCTTAGGGTTTGGGGTTTGGGATGTAGGGTTTAGGCCATCCCAAGTGAGCGGTTAGCGATGGAGTTGTGATCAATATACCCCGTATGCATTCACCCAGAGGGCCACTGGTACCAAGTGCGCCTGCTCAGTGTGGACCTGTGAGTGCGTCAGTAGCGTCAATCACCCCAGGGGCAGCTTGCAAGATGGCTGGTATGCCACGTGACACACATCGTTGGTGCGACTGCATCCAGACACAAGGAGAGGCCTGTCTCTGGGATACCGTCGCCCTGACATTGAGTACCACATGGCATACAGCCATTATGTCATCTGTGCCATGATTGACGCTACTGATGCGGTCACGAGTCCACAAAGGGCAGGCGCACGTGAGACCAGCGGCCCGCTGGCACGCGAGGAGATTGTATGGGAGCCACAATCAGTGGGTATTTTGTTGGCAGTGATGTAGTGGTGAACAATCTGTGATCACCATACCACATGTATGTAATCTCCCAGGGGGCTATTGGGATTGACTGACACTACTGACGCAGTCACGAGTCTACAATGGGCAGGCGCACTTGGTGCATGTAGCTCCCTGGCACCCTAGGATTTTGCAGAACAGGCCAAAATCAGGCTGCACATTGCACCACTACGACCATAGTAGTGACAAGGAACTAGGCAAGGGTTTTTCTCACCTAACCCTATGAGTGAGCAGTAGCTGGACCCTTGGCTGGGCAAACACGCTTTTCTGAGCAGAAACGCAAGTGATACATGCATACAGGGCTTGGATTGCTGGGTCGGGTATGATTACTACGTTGGGGAGGAGACTACACTAATCCAGTCTTACTCCTTGTCAGTGGTGTTGTGATGTGACGCGTTAAAGCCCAAAGTGGTGCAAATTGCAGCTTGGTTTAGGATTAAGGATATAGGGTATTTTATGTCGTACTTTAATGTATGCTACCACCGTCAAGTGGTGCAACTTGCACCTTGCTTAGGGTTTAGGGTATTTTATGCCGCATCCTAAGTTTGCTACCACCGTCAAGTGGTGCAACTTGCGGCATGGTGGTGCCTTTTATGCCATATTCCAAGTATGCCTGTACCGTGTGACCCCTGGGTATGTGAAGGAATGCATTTGCTGGGAGGTAGTCATGCCACATGAGGCGAGCGGTGGTGCGGTGATGCACCCCACCAGGTTGCATATGGTGTGGCCATTTCCACAGCAGATGCATTCTCTTGGCACACCAGGGGGGGCACCCTAAACCCTAAACCCTAAACACAGTTTCTGGGCATAATAGGACATTGCATACAGGTATGGTGTGGCTATCTCCACAGCAGATGCATTCTCTTGACACACCAGGGGCTGCAGCACACTTTCTGGCATATCAGGACAGCATACACGGAAAAAAACAGGCTGCAAGTTGCACTACCAAGGCTTTTCATGCCACGTTTCGGATGAGGAACTTGGCATGGTGTACTTACCTAAACATTGAAAATGCAGTAGTTATTTAGTAGGTGGCAACTTACTGTGTACTTTCCCTCACGCGTGGGCGAGGCCCTGCAAGTTGACTTAAACCCCCTTCTCTACCAAACCCAGTGGGTGTTCCTGCACGTCACCTTTAACAAGCCCCTTATAATATGTTCCCCAATCCTCCCCTCCCCACTTCATCTATCCCTCACTCCCCCTCCACCTTCCATCCCCCACTCAGGGTTTCTGCCCGATGGGGTGTCAGGACACCACTCAGGGTTTAGGGGGCGGTGCCATCGGGCCCTAAACCCTAAACCCGCAGAGTTTCTGGCCGGACGGGATGTACACAGCACCCTCGGACGAGGCCCTGCAGGTGGACACACGCGCCCTCTCCCCAAACCCTTGCAATGTACACTGGGGTATTGTTGCCTGTTGCCCTGTAAAACCCTATTCGTTCCTCAACCCTCCCCGCCTCCCGTGCAGGGTTTCTGGCCCGACGGAGTATACACCGCACCCTCAGACGAGGCCCTGCAGTTTGACATTCAGGCCGCCAAGCAGATGGGTTTCAACATGCTGCGCAAGCACGTGAAGGTGGAGCCTGACAGGTGGTACTACCACTGCGACAGGATGGGGGTGATGGTGTGGCAGGTAATCGGCGTTTGAGGGAGGGGGCTATGACTGGATGAGTGTGGTAGATTGGTAGGGTGTTGGATGGGTAATGAAGGGTGGGGGTAATGGAGGGTGGGGTACGAGGATGTAAGGTTGCGTTTGCTGTCCAAGATTGTGAAGGTTGATAGGTGGTACTACCACTGCGACAGGATGGGAGTGATGGTGTGGCAGGTGGGTGGTGTGGATGGGTGGGTGGGGGAGGGGGGCATGACTGGAGGGGTGTGGTTGGTTGGCAGGGTGATGGATGGGGGATTTGATGGGTGGGGTGTGACGGTGTAGGGTTCAACATGCTGCGCAAGCACGTGCAGGTTGAGCCTGATAGGTGGTGCTACCACTGCGACAGGATGGGCGTGATGGTGTGGCAGGTGGGGTGTGAGGACCCTGAATGCAAACCTACTGCACCCCGCATGACACCCATGGTGCAGCCGCACAATGCCCTGTCTCAAACCCTTTTACCCTTACCAAACCATACCCGCATGACACCCAAGATGCAGCCGTATGTTACTTTACCACACCCCACTGCACATGCATCATGCAGCCACACAGTACCCCAAAAGCCTATTTACCCTAACCAAACCCCTACCCGCAGGACATGCCCTCCATGCCCTGGGGCCGCACCCCGCGCCCCACCAAGGCCAGGCAACGCACAGCCACCATTACCCTAATCAAACCCCTCCCAATCTGCGTGACCCTAACCAAACGTCTACCCGCAGGACATGCCCTCCATGCCCTGGGGCCGCACCCCCCGCCCCGCCGAAGCCACACAATTTGAGCTTGAGCTTGAGCGCCTCATCACCCTGCACCGCCACTTCCCCAGCATCGTCACATGGGTTGTGTTCAACGAAGGGTGGGCACAGTACGACACGGTGAGTGCTACTGGCGGTTGTTAAGGGGGGTTTGCCCTATACCTTTTACCCTAAAGTAGGGCGTTTGGCTTGCCATGATGGCCTTGCACTGCCACTGTCCCGGCATGTTGTCACCTGGGTGGTGTTCAATGAGGGCTGGGCACAATATGACACGGTGAGTGTTACTGGTACTCACTTAGTAGGGTTTGCCCGGTTTGTTTTACCCTAAACTAGGGGTTTGGGTTTGCCATGATCACCCTGCACCGCCATTTCCCCAGCATCGTCACCTGTGTGGTGTGCAACGAAGGGTGGGCACAGTACGACACGGTGAGGAGAGGTGGATCCTTACC
This sequence comes from Heterotrichella gracilis, assembly GCA_032358255.1. Classification (NCBI taxonomy): domain Eukaryota; class Xanthophyceae; order Tribonematales; family Xanthonemataceae; genus Heterotrichella; species Heterotrichella gracilis. Next base: position 40,304 of record JAULBX010011323.1, on the reverse strand, counting down.
CTGTAGTAGGGTTTGCCTAGCTTGTGCTCTATCACAAGTGGGCGTCATATGCTGTCATCGCCAGGAAGGGGAAATATTCTATATTTTAAGCTGGAGCTTTTAGCGCATGATCACCCTGCAGCGCCACTTTTTTAGCATTGTGATGTGGGTGGTGTTGAGCACCCCAGCTGCCACCCTCCCACCTCCCCTCCTCATGCCGCCATAGCCGTGAACGCACCCCGCTACATCAGTATCGCGTAAGTTAGGGTTTATTCAGCCCATGGACCCTAAATCTCTCCCACGCACAGCCCTGCATGCCACCCTCCACCCACCCACTCCTCCCAACCCACCGCAGGCGCGCGTGACCCAAGCCGCCATGGCCCTTGACCCCACCCGCCTCTTCAACGACGCCAGTGGGTGGACTGATGTGGGGGTGGGACACATGCTGGACTACCACAAGTATGTGGGACCAGGGACACCTGAACCCGAGGCGTGCAGGGCTGCTGTGCTGGGCGAGTTTGGGGGGCTGGGCATGCGGGTGGAGGGGCATACTGAGGACCCGAGGGGTGCGTGCAAAGCTGGACTCTAAAGCCCTAAATGAATGAAAACCTCTCTATTTTTTCGCTGTGCTGGGGGAGTTTTGGGGGATTCGTTAGCCAGGATACTAAATTCAAACCCTGGAATCCTAAAAACCCTGCAGGTTGCTTGAAAGCTCAAAAAACTAAAGTTACCCCACTGCAGGCGCCTTTGCCTACGAGATGCACCACAACCGCACCTTCCTCCAGGCGCGCTATGTCAACCTGGTGGGGGCGCTGGAGGTGCTGGCGCAAGACCCTGGCCTGAGCGCTGCGGTGTACACTGAATTGAGTGATGTGGAGGATGAAATCAATGGGATCATTACTTACGATCGAGAGGTGGGTGGATTGTAGTTTTAGAGGTTAGGCATCTGAGGGTTGCCCTTCTGTGGCACTTGATTCCCTTGCGCCAACCCTTTACCCTATGCTACCCATAAACACCAACCTCTAAACCTTCACTGTTCAAGATGGACCCCGACACCCATGCTCTCACCCACTCACACCTGCGCTGGCCCTGAACCCTGAGCCCCAAACCCTAAACCCTAACCGCAAATCCGCAATCCCCAGGTGTTCAAGATGGACCCCGACTCGCTTGCCCTCGCCCACGCCCACCTCATGAAGGTGGCAAGGGGGCTTAACGACCATGGGGTGGTGCCGCTCACGGGGAGGGAAATGGTGGCGTGCGTTATGCAGGGAGGTGAGCGCACGGATGCAGATGCAGGGGAGGGGGAGTCGCTGGGTGGTCCGAATGGGGACAACAGGGGTTGGGTGGGGCAGGGGGGTGAGGGGTCAGTGGGTGGCAGGAGGGGGGGGGGCTGTAAGCGCCCATCGCAGCAGTAAGGGGCAGTGGTGATTTTGTAACCCCGCAGCGGTAACGGTATGCTGGTTTCTTCACAGGTTCTCCTGTTAGATTTGGTTATACTTTGTCATATTGAAGCACATGCGGCTGTCAGTGTGGGTTGCCTCCCTCGGGTTTACAGTTCAGGGCATATCAATATGATACTCGATGACGCGGGGGGGCATAAAAATAAAAAAGCAATGGTGGTCTATGCAGCAGCAGCAGTCCACAAATTGAGCACCGTCTGACATTTTCAATAGGTTTATGGTTGGGGCACAGGTGGAATGCAGCAGTACCCAGCGCCGCTGCCGGCACTGGATGGTGTACCATATACCATGTATTTTTACCAAAATGTTTCAGGCCCATAACCTTTGGCAGCACTTGATGTGCATACTAGCCATGTGGCTGTGCCTGGTGTAGGGCATTTGTGGTCATCACTTGTCAATTTTGAGCTGCACGCACGGTGCAGCATGCTGTGCATCACACAAGGGAGCCAGCCAGCTCTGCTTGTTTTGAAGGGCCAGCCATGTGGCTGCGTCTGGGAACTCGGTCACAGCGTTGTCAATTTTGAGCTGCATGCGTTGAGCAGCGTGTGCATATGAAAGGGATCCAGCTGTGCTTTTCTTCGTCCCCTTTTATTCTTTTCCAGACTCTTTCCTGCCAGGGTCAAGCCATGTGTACAGTACCTTTTTCCAGGGTTTGCGGATCGTGGTGTGTTGATGCAGGTACTGTGCGCAGGGTGTACCTGCTATAGAGTTAGGGTTTATGTTGCAGCATGCAGTCGATTCGTACCTACTGGCAGGATAATGGAAATGCTAGTGCCTGTTTCAGCTGTGTATGTAAACATGTGATAAACATGGTGTAAAATAATACGGGTTATGAAAGGCAGTACTTAGCTAGTTATTTCCAGGTACAATTGGCGCGAATAATCGGTCGCATCATCCACGATTGTATAAAGGCTGCCAGGAGGCTTCCCCAATATGTCATGTGGATGCATGTTACATGTACAGTACAGGATACTATCCACTATTGAATAGATACATTCAGTAAATTTGTAATAATTATTACATGTTCTACTAAATCTCATTAGGATCCTTGCTCGTCACTAGTCCTGAGTCGACTCGTGAGCTGTGGTAAACCCCCAAGACTGAGTCCTCATGATCTGTGGTAAACCCCTAAGGCCTCCGCTGAGTGGATCTGCCAGGGGCACACATGATAGCCAAGGCCGGGCCACAGCCATGGGGCTGCCAGCGGCTGCAGCGGCCGACACCAATTATGCCATGCCATCAGTGACGACTTACAGAAGAAACGAAGCACTGTCTATTTTCTGGCTGACAGCGTGTTGAGTTAGCACCTGGCACTGGTGAAATCAAAACGCTGCTGCACATGACTGCAAGTTCACCTAATTCACTGAATACAGGTCAGTGACCGTTCAGTTGCAGCACTAGCAGCCGCAACTGCCGCAGCTGGGAATTCATGATACTTCATTCAATAGCATTACAATAAATGTGAGTCGTGAAAGGGCACATGTCACAAGAGACAAATCCATCGCAGTAGCAACCATGTGAAATTGGAATCTGGCACACAGTACATACATATGTCACTTTCCAACGTCTGCATGATGATAATTATCAATTGCCCAGCCTAGGCATGCATTTGACAATGCATTGACGTCATGTCAGGGTTGGTCCAGAGTGGGGCAGCGGGTGGGTAAATGATCATTGGGTGACTTGCATGCTGACCAAAACCCATCCATTTGCCAGGTGATCAACTTTTAAATAACTGGACAAAACTGCAAAGAACCTCACTGTTGTCTGGTCACTGGTCACGCCCAGCTGATTAGACTGATTAGACTGACTAGACTGACTAGACTGACCAGCAACTTGGCCACTACACACCTGATCACCAGAGTGCATCCACATAGCGGGCATTGGCCACGGTGCTTGTTTAGCTCAACAAACACTGCTATTAGCGCCCTGGCCCCGCCCTCCTAACTATCCTGCCAAGTGTCTGGCTCCTCTCCGCCATCTGCTTCCTCATGTCTTCATCCACGGCTATGCGCCGCATGGACGCCACAACCCCAGGGTACCTCAGGCTGATTGCGGGGAATACGGGGCTTCCCATGCCGCAGTATGCCAGAGCAAAGGCACCGCTGTCACCAATTCGCACCAGGAGCTCCCTCTTGTCCATGTCCACCACCATCACCACCTTGCAGGGGGGTGCCCATGTCCCCACCCGATATTCTCCAAAGCCTTGACCCTTGCCCTGTACTGCACCGTTGCTGCAGATCATGACAGCTCCAAACATATCCGGAAGAAATCCCTCCATGTGGACAAAATAATGGCGAACAAAACCAACGCTCAGCAAGTTGTCTCCAGATAAAGCAGCAATGTCCCCCTGACTTAAGCAAAAGAGGAAGGTGCACTCCCATGCATGCACTCCAGAGCTGATGCTGCGCCCTCCTCTGGCAGAGCAGTGCTTTGCAGTGGGCGCCTGCTGTATTGCAACCACATTCAACTGACTCACTCCGCTGCCAAACACCGCTTCACTCCCCAGAAACCCCTCCCCACCATGCACCATTGCCTGCTGTTTGTATATGCGCCCTAGCTGGTCCTGACCTATGAGGTCATTTGCTTCCAGCTGCTCTGCCACCACCTGTGGCTGCACTTGCGTGAAGTCAATCTGATCCCAAAGGGGTGAGAGCAGCCGTGCCATTGGGTTGAGACCCGCCAGCAGATGAACCCTCAGAGATGAGACCACACGCCTGGTCCTTGCTCCACTGAACAACCTTCTCCACGAGCTGCCGTTGGCTCATGGCCAACAGCACTGCATGCTCCTCTTGCAGCAACCACTGAACAGCTGCCAGGGAGAATCCAGCAAATGTGAAGTCATTGGCGCACATAACCCTGATGGCTCTCAGCGCCACAGTCTGCAGCGTCTCGGCCTTGCGCTCCAATGCAGCCGTCAGGACCTCCCCGACTGTAGTTGGCGTCACTAGCTGAAAGATGGTCCTGCTGATCGCCCTACACAGGGCGTCCATGCCATACTGAGACGCCAGGCAATGTGCCTCCACAGCAGTGGCATTGGCCTGGATGCTGTCCACCTCCCCTGTGTAAAGAAGGTCCATGACCAGCTGGAAAGCGGCGCTGGATGCCTCCGGCAGCGGTATCTCGCTCATGCGCGACTCCCGCATGCCTCCAAACAGCATGCGCTCAAAGTAGGGGCACCGTGCTGCCAGGAACGCCCTGGTGGCAGGCAAGACAAATAAGTAAACAAGTAAATAGCTATATTATATTAGTAAATAGCTATAGCTTCGCAGCCTGTCCTTGAGCAAGCGTGTTGGAAAGCAGAGATGAAGGCAATCCTCTCCTTTCCACTGCACCCTCTACTAAAGGGCCTCTACCATACCTGTTGGCGGGCACCTTGACACCGTCCTTGCATGTGAAGCACGCGTCATTGTAGGGGGCTGTGCGAAGGCTGTCTCGAATGGCGGTCAGGATCTCCACTTGGATCTGGGTTGCTGTCTGCTTGGAGGGTCCCTCATCCTCGGAATCCAAGTGGCAGAGAGGCTCAGAGGTTGAGGCAGGTGGGGCTGAGGAAGCCATCATGGAGGTCCCACACCAGCGTAGCAGTGCTGCAAAATTGAGCTGCTTGTCAGTATGTGGATGGGTTTGGGAAATCCAGGCTCTTGTGAACGATGTGAATGACCACTGGGAGTGACTGCTGATGGCCAAGGCTACCTGGTTGTGTAGGCAGTGGAATTTGGTACCAGTAGATACAGCCCCGGGTACAGCCACCAAATGGGTCTAGGTTGACCGCTACTTGACCAGCGTCTGCCTGCAGGGGTCTACCTGCACAGCATTAATGCTAATATTTTAAAAGGTTCAGCCAGGGTGGCATGAGCGCTGGTCAAGTGTTGCAAGTCCTTCTGCCAGACTAGCCAGACCAGTGACAGGGCTAGCCCAGGCAGCTCATGGGTAGACCAGGTCCCATCATAGTAAACGTGTGTGACACACTTCCAGTGCACAACACCAGGCTGGTTCATGAAGAATGGGGGGGTGCGCTCTGGTATAGTATGTGCTGACAGAAATGCACGTGTGCCAATAGCTAGCTTCACTGGTTGCACTGGCACAGCGTACAAGGTCACCTTCACGTAGTGTAGCCACGACTAGAGCACTTAAAAAATCCCTCCAGTGGCATACAGTATGGTAGTGGTAGTGTGCACCACCTAGTAGGATAGCCTGCACCGTTTTGAGCAAATACTGGCGGCAACACGGCACTGATATTTAGCTGCTGAAGCAAACGGTGCTCGATCAGCGCGACCTTGTGCAAGCAGCAAAATTCCGCATTGCCGGCATTCATCCCCAGTCCCCATACCTCCGTTTTCGTTGATCGTGAAGTTCGCCCCCTGTTCCAATCCGCACGTGCATATGCATGCAGCTGCACACCACCCGGCGCGCAGTTAACCAAATGCATGCATGCCTGAAGGCGAGCGATACTATGATTGCATAAGCCATCGCCTTCCAAGCCGCAAGCGCTTCAACGAAACGCGCTACATATTCGCAAGCCTGCCTACTTGTTGTGCAAACCCTGCTCAACCCTACTTGTTGAGTTGCCACTGTGAAAAGTAACAAAGGAGTCGAAGCACCTTTCAGTTGCATCGTGACGAAGCAGTAGTCTGCTCCAACGTTTGCCCACCACCTGGCTTTGCCTGCAACTCGAAGTTGCTATCAATAGTTTCTCCAAGCACAAAACAGAGTGTGCGGGGTTAACTAAAACACAGTACAGTACTTTTACCACGATGAACCGCAACCTGCTGGTCGTGGCCCTGCTGGCCTCGCTGGCGTGTGCCAGCTTCGCCCTCACTGTCGATGACGACAGCGTGGTGGCGAGCGTTTTGAACAACGTGGAGGACAAGCTGAGCGTTGTCGGGGACAAGATCAGCTCTGCCAGCGCCCAGGTCAGCGCCACTGTGGAGGACAAGCTTGGGCTGGAGCGCAGGCACAGGCACCACGACAAGTGGACGCCACCCAAGTTTTGCCGGGACCTGGACTGTCCCAGGTTCGAGGTGGTGAAGGAGTACAAGGAGTATGAAGTGCGGGAGTATGAGACAGGTGGGTGGAATGGGTTTTGCAGCAAATTTTGGCCTTAGGGATTTCAAGCCTCCAGCTGGGGTTGCATGTTGTCTTTTGGATGTGCCTCCAGAGGGGTTGTCACAGAAAGACATCCTGTACCGAGGCACATGTGGCTGGAGAGTGTAGAGTTATCCAGAGAGTTATCCAAAAAAGAGGGGGGTGAATCAAATTTCACTGCTAAGCCTCAAAGAGTCAAAATGGCTGCACGGCGCAAGGCGTTGGGATTGCACTCGAGTGTTACGGCAACCCAGTTGATTGCTGCACGCAGATGTTTTGACCCTGGGAGGGTTTGCAGTAGTAAAATCGACTCATTAGGGAAGAAAAGCGATAAAGTTGTGCCAAGCGCATAGGTTTGGGTCACTTCTTCTGTGGTTGACAGCAGTGCATTGGGTCACAGCCATGGCTAGCCCATTTGATATGCAAGCCATGGCCATCAGCAGATAGGCCTATAGGCAAGCCATGGTCATGTGTGCAGAGGCATATACCACTGCATGTAAGGCTTTTTCTTCAAGGCTGACTGTAGCCGTGCAGGTGGCGCCTTTGCGTCGCTCAAGAGGGGTTTTGTGGCATAACAGGCGAATTTAGTCTGCGCACAAAATGCCGGATTTTTAGTGCAGTGGTGCTGACAGCCCTTAATAATTGTTCAAGGGCTCTGTGTGGGGTTTCTAGGTTGGTGCACACCCCTACTTTCGTTCTCCTTAGCAAATGTGGGTTACAAAGCATAAGTGACAAACTCAGGGACATTAGGCTACGCTGGTTGGGACATTTAGGACGTTTATCAGACGATAGGGTTCCTAAATGTATGGTGTTTGGTAGGGTAGAGGGGGCAAAGGGGGTAGGTAAGCCAAGGGCCACATGGGCTGACTTACTCCAGCAGGATCTCAAGTCGCGTGGGATCAATAAGTGGTTCAAACAGTGCCAGGAAAGAGCTGCGTGGCGCCGCATATGCAAGACCGAGTGCTAATCTGGCTGTATTGCTGGAATGCATGTAACTAACTAACTAACTGTAGCAGGAATGTTGTGCTTGTGCTCGAATAACACTTAAAATGTGGGTACTACATTGCAAAAATGCTGTAAGGTCGCGAACATTAGGATTTGGCGATGTGCATTGCATGCCATGTACCTACCTAGATGTTGAATCTTGTGTGCGCGGAGCTGCATACTGTACCTGGGCCTGCAGTTGCTTGAGCAGAGCTGAATCAGAGATAGCGTAGCTGAAATAGAAACAGCTTGGTGATTCAAGCACTGCAGTTGTCCTGCTTTCACAGTGCTTCGACTAGTGACTGATTTTGGTTTGCTTTCGCTTTGCAGCCATCTTCGCCTACATCAAGGTGGAGAGCATCAAGTATGAGCTGGCGGTGGCACAGGGCTTTGCGGTAAGTAATAAACAAAAAATTAATTGTGGGGGGTTAGGAAATAATGTCATCGGGTTTAAGTAATTAGTGTGTTATTTCCCCGGGCCCTCGGGGCGCGTGTGGGTGACTCAAGACTGAGTCATGCTGCCAGACCATGCTGCCTTGTTGTTGAGTTTTCGTATTATAGCCAGCCATGCATGCAAGCATGGCCATATGCCATAATATTGGGAGGGAGATGGGTCACGCGGGATTAACCATACCATGATGTGCTGAACTTTGAGTCTATTTCAGCCCTGGGCCAGCATGCTTAAGAATTCGTAAGGAGTTGACCAATCTGAATTTTGACTAGGTTAGACACTGTAGCTGTGATGGGAAGGGATGTGGACCTGTCTGTTACATTACCACCACGCTGCCTCTCTTGGCTGGCTGTATTGCTGAATGCTGATGAATAACTAAGCACTGTATTCCTGCAGGCCCTGCTGCGCTACTTCAACGGCTACAACAAGGAGCAGGCCAAGATCGAGATGACCAACCCCGTCATGACCCGCCTGCCCATCCCCAACACCAACGGCACCACCCCGAGCCTGAGGACCAGCAAGCTAGGCCTGGAGTCTGCAAACTACACAGTCAGCTTCTACCTGCCCTACGACTACCAGGTGAAACCCTACACCCTAAATCCCTAAACCTGCACGTCGACTATCTAGTCAGTTTTTTGCCAGCGTTACCTCTCCCAGGCAAAACCCTATACCTTGACACATATTGCAAAGTCAGCTGCCAAATTTTTTACGAGTACAGTCGGGCAGCCCTGTGATGGATGCAGGTGTCAAAACTTTATCTGAAGTCTGAACTTAAATGGAGAGTACCCTCTTGCTCTCCACTCACCTGCACCATCAATGTCATGTTCTGGGGTGGAGGGACCCTTAGGGGTCTTTTGCTGTAGTCCACTATTAACCACTGCCACCTTAACCACAAACTGTAAGCCCTCATTCGTAATCCTGTACTTCCATAGGGGAGGCATGGCAAGGAGATCCCTGAGCCCCAGAGCGACGAGGTGCACGTGAGGTCCATCGACTCCAACGAGGTCTACATCCGTGACTTTTCTGGCTTTGCCACCGAGGGCTCAATCCAGGAGCAGGCCAAGCAGCTCAGTGACATCCTGGACAAGGAGGGTGAGGACTATGAGGACGAGTTTGTGTGGGTGGCTGTGTATGACCCACCAACCACGCTGCTCAACCGCTACAACGAGGTTGGGTTTGTGAGGAAGGGCAAGAAGGAGAGCGTGGTGGATGCCATCAGGGAGGCCATGCCCATGTCTTAGAATCAATTCGTGAGTGGTTTGAATCACCCTCAAATCATGGAGGAATGGATGTGGTAATGGGTACTTGTTGACGTGTTGCATTGTTGAACACTTGGTACTCGATATAGCAAGTATCAGCCAGTTATCAGCCTGTGCGGAGAGTAATGTGTTACATTGCTTTAGTGAATAGCATGCGATCTGGTAATCAGTAGGTGCTGCTAAAGGTTGGGTTTTTTATGCACATTGCAAGAATAGTATGCTGCCCCAGCATAGCCCATTGCAGCAATGTACCGGTTTTACAATATAGCCAGCATGCTAGCTATGGCGTTGGGTTTCTTGACTTTGGAAGCGCTAGCGCATGCGCATAGGAGTTTTGGCAATAATTTTGAGCAGTTTCACACACTGGATCTGCGACTGCTGGGGGGGATGTGAGGCTGAAAGCTTGATTCTGATCCGGGTTAGCCTAGCATGACATGTTTGCGTGCATTGCGCGGGGATGGGAACTGCCATGCTTCTGTAATCCATGCTATACCGAATGCAGCAATCAAACTAGGCCACGAGCAAGTTGCCACCAAAAGCGTTCAAGTGAGAGTCACTGGCATTGGCTTTGGCCGGCAGACAACCAGGCCATAGTTGGACTCTGAGGTGTTGTTGATCCACGAACTTGGCTGTATCCGCTTTTTAATAAATTGTTAAAATTTATAATGTACTGAATTTAAAATGACACACATTCTTGCCAGCTGCAGCACAAGAAATTAGTCCGAAAGCTGTGACATGGCACTTACAAGGTTTAAGGCTAGCAAAGTACGTACCTTGCATACACGCCTGCACACGCAGACACTGTCCCATGCTACATATGTTGCACACACCATGCTCACCTCTTTATTAGCTACTATCGTACGTTAAACTGAGTTGGACTACAGGCGCTACCTTCCGCTCGCCTGCCTTGATAGTTTTAGCCAACTCGCAGGTTAAACTCTGTCCACAGAGGTAATGTGCACTGGGTGTCACCTATTGATATCACGATGAACCGCAAGTTGCTCGTTGTGGCCCTATTGGGCTCTCTTGTTTGTGCCAGTTCTGCCCTCAACCTGGACAACAACAGCTTGCTGGCAAGAGTTCTGAACAAATTTCAGGAGAAAGTGGGGTCTGTCGAGGACAAGATCAGCTCCACCAGCGCCAAAGTCTTCTCTACTGTGGCGGACAAGCTTGGACTGGACCATGGGCATCATACGCACCACAAGCATCACAAGCACCATGATAAGTGGACGCCACCCAAGTTTTGTAGGGACCTGGACTGCCCCAAGTTTGAGGTGGTGAAGGAGTATGACGAGTATGAAGTGAGGGACTATGAGAAAGGTAGGTGGACTAGCATCTGCAGTTGCAATTGCAAGTGGGCCATGCCTGCCTGCTTGCTTCTTGACTTGGATACAACCAATAACCTTTGAGACGCATATATGCCTCTCAGGTCAGTGCAGTGCGTGGCAGTTATGTTTGTTGCATGGTGCTGTAGCTGTTCAAGGGTTGGTATTACAAAGCAGCACTACCGTCATGTGATGATAACCTTATGGGGTAGAGGGTAGAGGGACCCCGTCTCCTAGCAGAACGGTAGAGGATGCAGAACGGTAGAGGATGCACAAACAGACTGCAGAATTTGAAAATATTTGTGAGTTTTATCGTAAGGCGCCCATGCTATCTGTGTCTTTTTTGAACAAGTAGTACTTTGTCTCAAAGCACATTATTGCCCATATACGCATTGCATTAGCCGAGGGGGAGGGACGCAAGTCCATGCAATGATGGGGATTATCTATCATAGTAACACACCGCCCTGGCCAAGTTTTGCTTGCGACAATCTGCTATTGGGCAATCATTGCCAAGGCCCAACTGTATGTTAGGCTGATGGTGACATTATTGTTGTTAGCCACATGCGCAAGGTCACATACGAGCCTGCGCATGGGGCTGACAGTGCTACCACCAACCTACTACTAGGCCTCCACAATGCCGGATGGTTCCCAAGCATTACAGTTCACAAATGTTGCAGAAGCATCATGCCTATGCTGTCTCCATCTGATAGTAATGTGTCTAGTAGTATTGATGTCAGTACTGGGGCATTACTACTCTCAGAAGCAGACGGCAGAGGCATGATGCTTTTGTGGTACTTCTGAACCAGTTTTTTACAAGCTTTGCAACACACGAGGAATTATGCACTATGCGCACTACATTACATTGCATTATACTTCATGCCGATGAGGCAGATTCCTAGTGAGTCATAAATCCATGGCAGAAATCTGTGACCTGTGCAGAATATACAGCAATGGCCGTCAGCGTCAACGCAAATTTGACGGCAATGGATCATCTGCAAAGTGCTGCCATTTTATGTAACCCCAAGCCATCCCCACGACTCTGAATACTGAGTACTGAGTATTGGGTGATGTAGAAAACAGCAATGCGCACAATGCCACTCCTGCCTGCCAAAGGGCTATTGTTGATGCATATTTCCAAGCGCACCCAGTAAACTTGGATCCCTATATGTCAAGGAAGGAAAACGTTAAGGGGTCCTAGTTTACCGGATGCTGTTGGAACTATGCATCCACAATGGCACTCCGCTGGGCAGGAGTGTCATTGCGCTGCGGGCAATGCTGTATCTCCCAGCGCTTGTGACCTGGCTGCATACACTTAATGCACAGTCCATGAGCAATTGCATGCTACTCCTTGGCACAGCCAGGTGCCATCACCCAATACTCGACATTCTCAGCACCGGTATTTCATACTTCAAAAGCTTTGCACGCCATGTTGTTAGACCCTTGACCAAAGAGGAGATTTGTTTATGCCTGTTAAGTGATTCCCAAAACATGCGAGTGCATGTTCCAATTGACTCACTTACTGATACAACTTATGGCCTCGTCCATTGATGTCAACCCGCAGCCAACTATGCCTACATCAAGGTGGAGAGCATCAAGTATGAGCTGGCGGTGCTGCAGGGATTTGCGGTGAGTAGCGCCATCCACCCCTGCATGGCAGTAAACCAAACTGAATAAGCTTGGAATCCATGCCATGTTTAGCGTACAGAAACATTTTGGCTTCACAGAAGCAATATTATTCTCAGCCATCTTTGGCAAAGAACGTCCCCAATTCAATTAGTGCTCCTGAATCAGGACAATAGGCTCCTATCTTACTCAATGAATATGTTTAAATTAATTGTAATTCCACTGAATCTTTGTCTCTGTTGCAGGCCCTGTCCCGCTACTTCAATGGCAACAACAAGGAAAGGGCAATAATCGACATGACCACACCCGTCATGACCAGCTTGCCTATCGCCGCACGCAGCAGCAACTCCTCAGGACCAACCCTGTGCACCGACTCGGATGATTGCATGGCAACCTACATAGTCGGGTTCTACCTGCCGTATGAGTATCAGGTAGGCAACTGGAAATTGTGCAGAATGGGTGGTTTGAGGTTGAGCAACTGTTGAACCGGGCCTGACCCGCCAGAGAACTACTGGCCCAGATACCTAACTCAATATAAATTTGTCAGTGAGCTAGTTTACGCATGGTGTATGCGCAATCTATATAGCAAAATGAGTTATGTATCTGTTTTTGTGCACCTGCTGCCAGTGCACCAACACGTAGGTGTGTATGTCATGGCGTCACACTGTGTCATTAAGCTCTCCATTTTGGTGATGAAGCCATGCTATTACGCTGAAGCATTAGCGACAGAGTTTGGTACCTGTGCTAGAGCAAAGACACTTAATAAGGCTGATACAATGTTGTTGGGCAGCGCTGCCAATCAATGCCATCCTGTGATACCATCAGGCTTGCTTTTTGACACTTGCACTTCATTCCCTTGGCAAGCGGCAGAGTTCTCTCATGCTAAGCAACAAGCACACTTTGTGCCATATTTCAACAATAGAACTCAGAAGTTTGCTTGTTGTGTGGTGTGCGACAACTCTTGCTGCTTAAACAAGGAACAAGGGCCAACTTTGCAAGCATGATCATGGTATTACTTTGCGCCATCACCTTTGGCGCACCTACCACACGCCTTTCCTTGCACATGCCTCTGCAATGCATGACATGCCACAGCACCCCTATTGTAAGTCCTCAGGCTGGCAGGGAGTAGATATGATCCTGTACCTCCTCTAGCATTCTGAACTGCATGCATCCATGGTTGCAGGGGAAGCGCGGCAAGAAGATCCCAGAGCCCAATGCCGACGATGTGCACATTGGTTCCGCCTCGTGGGTCACCTACTCCCGCAGCTTCCCAGGCTTTGCCACAGAGCTCGCCATACGCTGCCAGGCCAAGGCGTTTGGTGCAATCCTGGACAAGGAGGGGGAGAGGTTCAGCGAGGAGACAGTGTGGGTGGCTGTGTATGACCTGCCAATTGTGCTGCTGAACCGCTACAACGAGATTTGGGTCGAGAGGAAGGGCAAGAAGGACAGTGGTGGATGAGGGGAAGGAGGCAATGCTCATGTCTTGAATCTTCCTGAAGGGGAAAAGCTTTCAAATGGCATGCCAGAGGTTCTATCTCATGCTGTTTGCCCAGTGCAGCATGGGCATCGTGGATGATTTTGTCAGGGATTTTGTCCGGTACCAATAGTTATTTGTTGCAGTCGCTGCAATAGTGACTGGTGGATTTTGCATCATTAGCAACGCTCGTCAATTGACACTCTGTGATAGTGGTGATGTATACGGTCCCCATTGTGCAAGCTGCTTTACGTTCAGATTAACAGGCACATAGCCGCTGAGAAGCACAGGCCCCAGGGCCGGGTGAACAAACTGTTGCAAACAATGTTACATTGTCGAACCTCACCAGCCATTGGTCACTGGCCATCCAAATAACCGTCCCGGAATGATTCAATGGCACAATGGATTTCTTTCTTTGGTGGCAAATGTTACAATGGAGGCAGTTTGCAATGCCAACCACAGAAGCGGCCCCTGTTTCCTGCCGGATGGCATGGCGTCACCCACAAGCAATTCCAGCAACAGCAATGGCCATAATCAATACCCTTGGCTGATTAGTAATGCACTGCCAGTCACCCTGTGGACAACAGTCAAACCGCGCACCCTACATCCATGGATCTGATTTGCGTCTCAGATGGCCCCTGCCCCCTAATAGAGCAGACTTCATGAGTCTGCTACTAATTTAGTGTCGGCTGCGTCTCCTGCCATTGGCTGTTGCTGCATGATGCAGCTAGGATGAACAGCTTGGAAACCAACTGCAATCCAACCCCGGCCCGGCTGAGATTAAGCCCCTGCCCCCCTAGTAAAACAGGCTGAATGAGTCTGCTACTTTATCCAGTGTCGGCTGCGCCTCCTGCCATTGGCTGTCGTTGCATGATGCAGCCCCATGAAAAATCTCAGCACCTATTACAAGCTCAAAGCGCGCCCCAGATCGAACCCCTGGCCTCCAAACACCCACTCCATTCCTAACATCCTTTTCCCGCAAACCCCTCTCTGCCCAGCCTCCCTAATAGAACAGGCTGAATGAGTCTGCTACTTTATCCAGTGTTGGCTGCGCCTCCTGCCATTGGCTGTCGTTGCATGATGCAGCCAGGATGTACAGCTTGCCCTTTTGTGCCACCGCTGCTATCGCCAGGTGCAGCCCCCCGTCGCTCAGGAACTCATACCTGTAATACAAGGCGTGGTCGCATGTGATTGTCATTCTGATTGTAAATGATACACATAATTGTTTTGTGCATGCACCGCTGCTATTGCCAGATGCAGCCCCCCGTCAGCCAGCAGTCGCTCAAAGCCCTAAACCCTACATCTATATATGTGCGGGAGCTTGCCTCTTGGAGCCCTGCGGCATCGCCAATGCTTTGATTTGTAATGGGGTTCTTGCTGCAGGGATGCGCACCTGTATGTGTTGACGGGATCTCGCTCCACCACCCCCCGCACCGTGCCTGTGTCCTTGGGAGGCAGGGGGATGGTGGTCACTCCCTGGGACAGTATTTTACCCCCCTTGGGGACCACAAATTTTGCGGCGGTGGCCACGTCGCCGTATTGGCTGATGTCAGTCAGCTGCAAGGCACAGGAAATAATTTAAAAAACGGGACATTTCCATGCATTCTACCACCTTGGGGACCACAAATTTGTCAACCCTCCCACCATGCAGCAGGCCACACAACACCGTCCTGTCTGACCCCCTCCTCCCCCCCTCACGCGCATCTACCACATGCAGCCCCACCCCATCACCTCACCTGGGAGAACGTCTCCTGTGCCTTGCTTGCGTACCGCACAATGATCCCCTGCGTTTTGCGCGCCCCCAGGAGCACTGTGACCCCCCTCTCCCCTCCCACTCCACCCACCACCCAGTGCCAGTTGCCCACGCACCCAACCCTCTGCACACACCCCACCTCGCCACTTTCCCATGCACATTGATCTATTCATGTCATCAACTCACCTGGAAGAACGTCTGCTGCACCTCGCTTGCGTACCGCACGATGACCAGCATGTTTCCCCCCCTGTGGCCCCGCTCCCCACCACCCCCCACCACCCACCGTCCAGTGACCCACACACCCACCCCTCTGCTCATCCCTCACTTCTGCACCTCCATGCGACCCGCCCCACCACCATGCACCCCACATTTGCCCATCAACTCACCTGGAAGAACGTCTGCTGCACCTCGCTTGCATACCGCACAATGACCACGATGTTTTTGCCATCGGGCGTGGTGAAGCGCGCCTTGATCGGGGATTCTGAAGGGCCCTGGTCTGCAAGGCACACATGGTGGCCACGACAGTGTTAGCGGCAAAGCGTAAACCCTGCACCCGGATACAGCTGGGAAGAGGTGATCATCCTACACCCTATACCCTACTTTGCTTGAATGCATGTAACATAACGACACCCTATACCCACGTTCCAATGGTGTTAGACAACCCCAAGCCCATTGTGCCCCATGCACCCACCTTGTGACAGGGGGGAGATTACTCCAACACAAATCTGGGACAGGGAACATGAATGTTAAGAAATAAGGTTCCGTCCCCCGAAAATCTGCATCCCAAAGTTCCCGTACCTGTAATTCTACAACCCTAAAACCTAAATGTGAACACAAAGGTGTATCAACCCGCGTGATCGTCCGTGCTGCGCAGCCACGCCTTGGGCCCCTCACTCCAAACCCTAAACCCTAAACCCTACACCAGCGCGCACCTATCGTGAGCCGCACGCCGGTGCTTTTGGGTGCAGGGGGGGGCGCATACTCGAATCCCTCGGGGACCGAAAACGTAAATTCCAAAGAGTTGAAAACCGTGCCCTGGGGCGTGGTGCGCAGCTCAGCCTTAGGGCCCAAGGGGGTAACCACCAGCCCCTCGCGCGCCTGTGCGGGGGGAGCAGAGCCAAGCCCACACCTGCGACCAGCATACAGTGCAAATTAGTACAAAAACCTGCTCATTGTCCGGGGTTTGTAGGTTGTCGCCCGCAGCGGAGTATTCCAGTGTTTGAAGGTTTGCAGGGGCTGGTGTGCAGCTCTGCATTGGGCCCCAAGGGGGCACCCCAGTCCCTTCCCCGTGGGTGGTGGGGGATTGCTGGCAACACAGGCGATGGCAGGTGGTGCCACATGTTCGTGCCAGTGTGTTGGGGATCGCGGCAGGACTTACAGCCATATTGCCAGTGGTGCCCCCGCCGCACCCTTGAGCCACTGCCTCCTTGAGGGACCCGCGGAGATTGGCTGCGCATCCCCAGGCGTGGCGTGTATTTGAGGTGTGCGGCTGCCTGTTGAAGGTGAGGGCTAGTGGGTGGGTGGGTGGGTGGGGACCAATGAGAGTGTGTGCGCATGGGTGGGTGGGTTGTCATAAGGGGACAGGTGGTTGAGTGGGTGTGCGGGACTAGTGGGTTGGTGGGTGAGTGTGCAGGTGAGTACCAGAGGGTGGAGTGTGCGACAGGGGTGTTGCAGTGCCGGGGAGGAAGGTCAAGGAGGGTTGCGAAAAGGTACGTGTGAATACTTGCAGCAGGGGTGTTCAGTGCGGGGGGTGGTGTGGAGGGTGGTGTGTTTGGAGGCCGGGGTTTGTGTGGGGTGTGTGCGAACGGTTTGAGTGGGTGCTTGAAGGGTGACAGCAGATCTCTGCATATATGGTGTGCTTAATCAGGGGATATAGTGGTTTGGGCTGCATATGTTGTACGGTAGAAACCCCTAGGGTTGAGGCTCAGGAGCAGGGCAACGTGCCAACAGCTAGAAGGAAGTACTGGCAGTACTAGATGGCACAGATAAGACAAATAGCACCACCATCGCCAGCTCCCCTCTGGCTGCCTGACCGCAGCTTTCCACTTGAGACGCACACGGACTGATTCGACTGATAAAATGTGGTGTTTAAACGTATGAGCCACGGTGGGTTGGTTGTCAATGGGTGTCGATAGGCTGTGGGTGGTGGTGTTACCTCGTGTGTGCACGTGCTCGCTCCTGTTGGGCCCAGAAGCGCTTGCCACGCATTGTAGCCGGTTGGCTGCTGTTAGATACATGGTTTGTTCGTCTACGGGGTGACCAATGTAGCTGTATTAAGCGCTAGGATAAAACGGGAGTTTGCATGCATGCGGTGATGGTGCAATGGGTGCGGAGCGATGGTACCAGGTTTCAACTGCTGGCAATGGCAGGGTTTTTGAACTAATATTACGCTTGATTCACGAGCCCTATAAGCAAGCAAGGCAGGTATGTATGGGCAACTGGAAATAGTGGCACCATTTTTTAAGAAGGTTTATCTGCCACGTGTCGTTCGCAGGTGAATCCTAGTGGCAACCTACTTGACAGCAGCCGGCAGAAACAACCTCCCCAAGTTTTTGCCTCTAAACCAGCTCGTATGAGACCAGCTTTAGCCCCTCCCTCACACACTTGCCAAGCGCACCTCCCCCATCCAGCTGCCAGGTCATACCAAGAGTGGCGGCGGTCCAACCATGGTGGTGCTTGCATCCAGGCAGGCGCTAGCCACCCCCACCCAGCGGGCGGGTGCCACAAACGCCCCCTTTGCGCCCCGGCCCCTGCGCAGGAGCGTGCGCGTGTTCGCCAGGAAAAGTAAGCTAGGCTAGTTTTTATCCCACCAACCGGGCGGCGATATCTTCCGTACTCCACCATGTGGGAGGCATCCCCCCCGCCATGCTACTACTTGCCTTTCCCCACGACTGCTCTCGCACATTACTCGCGAAAACCACCGAAACAGGATAAAAGTGCAATCCTAACGCTTGCTTATGCTGCTAATGTTTCATGCATATGCCTATGCGTCATGCCTGTTTGCTTCGTCGGACTGGTGATGGTTTGTCACCGCCACCCCTCCCCCCTCCGTAGGCCACTCCGCCCCCACACCCGCCCCTGAGCCCGTCCCTAGCTACCTCCAACAGCCAAATGGAGTGGTGCGTGTGCAAAGGGAGGAGTTGGGGGGAAGCATATGCACGCATGCATTGCCCAGCCACCCCATCCTGCATGCACCAGTCGTATCACCTATGGGGGGAATGTACATATGTAGGTCATGTACCAGAGGCAAAAACAGCGAAACTATCTGACCTGCTGAACGTTACTGAGGGCCGCATATACAGTAGGCAAGCGCATGACTTATCAAACCTTGCTCGTGCATGCATACACACATAGGGCTAAAACTAGTAAACGCCAGCGCACAGAGCGGCCAGCTGTATCATCACGGGTGATGCATGTGGCATATATTGGTGGGGGCGCATACAGGGCACTCTTCAAGCACGAAGTGTAGGGCTTTGTTGTCTTACCATTCTAGGGCGCATACACATGCGCACTAAGGCGCAGCCACACCCATAGGACCGTCTGTTGAAAGCCATCCAGGGGCACACATACCATGTCATACCAGATAAGGCGTGTAGGGTAGATAGGGCATATATACAGCCTCGTATAAGGGCCACGTACTGGAGCACACATGTCAGGGCGTCAGACCGCTGGGTGCAGCAACCACCAGGCATGCTATGGCGCATATTGTCCAGGAGCACACATATGACAAGAGGAAGAGGCACTAGTTTTCTTCCCCACACCCATCCCCACATCTCACATCCCACATATCCTAGGATTACAGCGCCAGGCCCCCACTGGGGGTTATGCCTTCCAGTACCATAGCTACCAGGGTAAACCTACCACCGTACCCGTCCTTTCCTCCTCCCTAAACCCTGCATAAACCGCCTCCACCAACCAAGTATCACTGATTCCCATCCACCCACCCACCCACAACCTTCCCCCACTTTCACAGGACTACGGCGCCGGGCCTTCAGGGGGGTACCCCTACCAGTACCAGGGCTACCAGGGAGTGCCTCAGTACCCCATCATGCCCGCACCCCCTGAGGCCGCAAAACCCTCGCCAGGGCTGTCGCCTCTGGTGTGGATCGGAGCAGGCTTTGTGCTGGCCAACGTGCTGAGGGTGGTGAGTGGAAATATCAAAACCCTAAACCCTAAATACAAAACAACGGGTGGGCTCACACTCCCAATAGGGTTTTCATTCGTGGTGTGGATTTGGATGGGCTGTGTGCCTGCCATCGTGCTGAGGCTAACACACAATCATGAACAACATACCGCCCATGCACGCATACGCCGCGGAGATGCAGCTTTAATCAGACAATCAACGAAATTATGAAACACGTTTCGAGCCAGTTCAAGCCACTTTTCCAGCCGGATTTGAATGTGTCATCCCCACCATATTTTTTAGCTCAGGGTGGCCATGCAGCAGATGATTTGTATGAAAATGTCAACCTGTAGTTAAATATTGATCCAACCGGGAGTCCAACCCCTTTTTTTCAGCTCCAGGATGTTTTTAAGGGTGGCCCCTTGAATGTGGTCTGCACAAATATAATCAAATTACCTTGCAAAATAATTGTACAACCAACCCCCCATGTTCTGGACCTTTGCTGTTGTCAAGGGGGCCTCGAGAAGGTGCAGCAGGTGGCGAAGCAGCAGATGGTCTGCATAAAGTACCAATCAATTGTAACTGAATGCATTTTCAACCCCTTTTCAACCCCATCCCCCCAGGCCTTCGATTTCATCAAGGGTGGCCCCCAGAAGGTGCAGCAGGTGGCGATGGAGCAGATGATGAAAGCCATGATGAACCAGGCTGGCAAGGCAGGGGGGGGTGCGCCACCGGGGTTCCCGGGAGGCTTCCCAGGAGGGTTCCCGGGGGCCGGGGGATTCCCCCCACCTGGCATGGGGGGATTCCCGTCCATGCCGCCCGCCTTTGACACCACGGCAACCGCTGGTGGGGATTGCTAGGGTCAGGGAATAG
Organism: Heterotrichella gracilis; assembly: GCA_032358255.1. Lineage (NCBI taxonomy): Eukaryota > Xanthophyceae > Tribonematales > Xanthonemataceae > Heterotrichella > Heterotrichella gracilis. The sequence goes on along the minus strand of JAULBX010011323.1, from coordinate 19,915 downwards.
CGTCTAGGGTTTTTTGGTTTCCCTGGGACGGTTTGCGCACATGCCGCCCGCCTACAGTCTAGGGGACGGTTGCTGTCCTGTCGCCAAGTATCTGCTCTGCAACACACTGAAGCCTGAACTACCCCTAGTCCCCCTACCTCAAATATAGGGTTTCCGGGGTGGCATGCGTAACACTACGCTGAGCATGTCACCTGTTGATAGTATTTGCAACACTGGAAGCCTGTCACCCAAAAAATTGCCTAAACCATGGTCCCCCCACCCCCACAGCCCGGCCCCAGGCAGCCGCACCCCCCACCCCCCCCAAGGCCGCCGCCGCACCCGCCGCCGCACCCACCGCCGCAGCCCCCTCCCCCCCACCGCCCAAGCAAGAGGCGCAGTTCACCCCCTCTTCCTCACCTCCTCCCCCTCCACCCCCGCCCCCACCACCATCCCCATTCCAAGATGAGGAGGCACCCTCCACCTCCAGCTCATTCTTCCAGGATGCAGAGGACAACGGTACGCAGCAAAAACCCTAATCCCTAAGTGCATACCCTAAACCCTAATGCGAATCCTAAGCCCTAAACCCCATCCCAAGCTGAGGAGGCACCTTTAACCTCTAGTTCGTTCTTCCAGGATGCAGAGGACAACGGTACGCAGCAAAAACCCTAATCCCTAAGTGCATACCCTAAACACTAATGCGAACCCTAAGCCCTAAACCTCATCCCAAGCTGAGGAGGCACCTTTAACCTCTAGTTCGTTTTTCCAGGATGCAGAGGACAATGGTGCGCAGCAAGAACCCTAATGCGTACACTAGCACCTTGTCACAGAAAAATTAACGTGATTCTGACTTTGCGTTCTCTACCACCCTGCCCAAGTCCAAGCCCCATATGTCTGTGGGCTGAGAATGTGCTCGAGATACCCCTTTAGCCCTGCATTTAAAACTATAGATTCTACACCCCTTTTGGAGGCCAGAACTCACACACCTTAAGCCCGACACCCTAATGCAACACCCTGCAGGCGCTGCCAAGCCCAAGATGTCTGTTGAGCTTCTTGAGAAGATGATGAAGTCGCCCGAAATGCAGCGGCTGCTGTACCCGTACCTGCCAGAGCCAATGCGCAACCCAGAGACCTTCGACTGGATGCTGTCCAACCCAGAATACAGGTCAGCTGAAAACCTAAAACCCTAAAACCCTAAAACCCTAGGTATATACCCTTTCGAAACCCACCCTGAACATCTGGATGCTGTCCAACCCAGAAACCCTAAACCCTAAACCCTAAACCCTAAACAGGCAGGGTAGATCTGCACCGGCCTTATTGGGTAAGCTGTGCGCCATAATGTGTATCCATCCCTGGACACCACGCCGCCAGCACCCCAGAAGCTGTGAAACCCTACAAAACCCGCACTCTTAAAGACCCTTAACCCTACCGTGCGATTTCACAATGCAGCTGGAGACCATTCTGTCCGCCCAGGCACACTCACCTTTCCAAATAACCGTAAAATCACAATCCTCAACACCAAATTCTAAACCCTAATCCGCGATTACAGGACGCAGCTGGAGACCATGCTGTCTGCCCAGGCAGCCAACTTCAGCCCCGAGATGGCAGACATGATGTCCAAGGTCAACATGGACTCGGACGAGGTCAAGAAGCAGTTTGACGCCATTGGCATGTCGCCGGATGAGGTGCGTTGGTGGGGTGGGTTGAGGCAGTGCAGTTAAATTAGCCTGGAGGGGTGTCTTTGGTGCGTACTTTTAGCCTCGAGCGTCGAGATTGTGGATTTGATGTCATTAATGTCATTGTGGATTGGGATGAGGTCAAGAAGCAGTTTGATGCCATCGGCATGTTGCCGGATGAGGTGCGTGGATTACATCACATTGTGCAAACAGTTACAATTAACATTTGTATATTAATATTTACAATTTACAAATATTAGGCGCTGGATGAGGTGCGTTGGTGGGTGGGTTGCGGCAGTGCAGCCAGGTGCGCCTGTGGGATGAGGCGGGGGTGGGTGGGGCTCCTTAGATGGGGTGGTGGTGATGGTGTCGTCTACAGAATAACGCCTCAGAAACTTCCCCATTTTTCCTTAAATAGATGAAGTCCCCAATTTCCCAGGTCCTGAGCAAGATCATGGCGGATCCTGAGCTGGCTGCCGCCTTCAGCAAGCCCACGGTGCAAAAGGCTTTTCTGAACGGTACCTTCGAAAAGAAAATGCACTGATTAAACTCATAAAGTTGAGTAAAAGGAGTAAAATATGAGTTGTTAAGTACTCAATAATTTTTCCACTCTCCCTCCAGGTCCTGAGCAAGATCATGGCGGACCCCGAGCTGGCCGCCGCCTTCAGCAAGCCCGCGGTGCAAAAGGCCATCATGGAGGTGACCTCCAACCCCATGGCCATCGTCAACTACCAGTCAGACCCAGAGGTCATGAAGGTCTTCACCAAAATCACCGACCTCTTCCAACCAGCCGGGGGCATGCCGCTCGAGGGCTACCCCGGCATGCCCAACGGGGGCATGCCACCTGGCATGCCGGAGGGCTACCCGTCCATGCCGGCGGGGTTCCCGGGCATGCCGGGCCAGCCGCCGGCGCAGCAGTAGGGTTTTGGCGGAGGGTTTTGTGGCCTTGGGGGGTAGGAGCTTTGGGGTTTTGCCACAGTTTGCCAAGGGTATTTACCAGGTTTGGTCACCTGGGGGCTTCAGCAGGGGTTGCCTCGTACGCCACTGGTCTTTGGGGTGTCTAACCCGGCATGCCAGGCCAGCCGCCGGCGCAGCAGTAGGGTTTTCCAAAGGGTTTGGGCCTCCAGCAGAGCAGTAGGGTTTCTCCAAGGGTTTGGGCCGCCAGTGCAGTAGGCCGCCTTGCCACGCAGCGGTCGCCTAGTCATTTGGTCATGCTGGATGTTGAGTTTACAGGCTGTGAAACAGTGTGTGCTGGCTTCAGATGTCGGGATATCCAGGGTGCAGACATCAAAGCAGAGTTGATCATACACCAAATAGATTGACCATGGCCAATTTAGGGACTGGGGTGCCAGCTGAGATTTTCGCCATGGCCCTTTCTGGCGCTGGGTGGGTTGTTTTTACCCTAAACCCTAGAGCAGGCTGGACATCCTCTGATGCGTGCTTTTGCGCCACGGATCTCGGCGCCAACAGATGGGGTGTTGTCGATTTGTAGTGGATTTGCAAGGTTGTTGACTCTCCAGTGACAGTTGGACTTTCGTGCCTGGTCGGTTGGGGTTACGCGGGGGAGGCCATCCTGAATCGTGCAGGTGCACACCCATAGTGTGGGGCATGATCACGTAACCCTAGGGAAGTCCTACTAAAACAGCTCGGCAGATGGGGACGGGATGGGGATCAAAAGTATCACTGGCTACAGTCCTCAATAGGCGGGATGTCAGACCTTCTGTTGCATCAATAGTCACGAGCAGTTGGGATGTGGGTTGCAAAATTTGATGGGACAAGTCACTTCCCGATGAAATGAGTGTGATTTCATGCCCTTGGCAGGGGCATATGTGGAGGTGCAGGCTGGAAACTAAACTATGTCAATAACTGTTTGTGGATCATGTTTGAGCGCCCGCCGACGACGTATGCTTGCTCTCAACCCAATTGGTCCCAAAGAAGGCTGACTGGGCCCAGTCTGAGGCAGATCTTAAATATCCGGCACGTATTTGTATTTAAGTAGGAGGTACCCGGCGGAAACTGTGAATCAAAACGGCCCAGAAGGTTTCAGACTGGGGACAAGCAGAAGGGGGCAAAAGCAGTCTGTGGGTACTGTAATAAACAGGACAGCACAACGTTTCCTTCAAGTTGGGCAGCGCTCAGCGCTTGGGATCGTGCAAACCTACGATCCCCCCCCAAAAAAGTCATTCACGTTGGAATAGGGCCATTCACGTTGAACTGCGCTCAGTGAATTTGGCCCCCTGCTCGGCTGCACCAGCCCAAACCCAGCCTGTAAAGTGCAAACCTTGGAAACCCTAAAAGAAGCGCATTTCGCGTTGGAGAAAGGGCCCTTCACGTTCAACTGCGCTCAATGAAGTGCTGCACCAGCCCCAGCCGAGCCCAAATATATTGGCAACAGCACATTTGTCACCAACTCAGCCATTCAACACGTTTGCCAACTTACCGTACTGAATTCCCACCGCGGAGCCATCCTCCAAACCCACGCCATCCACTGCTCCAGGGCCAGTCTCCGGGGAACGGTTCAGGGTTTAGGGTTTGGACCCTGTAGTTGTCCCGCCAACCCAGTCGGGAGCCGTCCGCCCCACCAGCCTTGCAAAACCAAGGCCAAAATCCTGAACCCTGAGTCCCAAACCCTAACTAAGTCTGGGATCATCTGGGCCCACCACCCTCGCCGTCTGCAACAACACACGCCTGCAAGCACACAGAGCGCTTAGGGTCTAGGGTCTAGGGTTTGGGGTCAGGCTGGGAACTCACCAGGAACAACGTTGACCATCTTCATCAGCTTTTATGGTGATAATCAGTTTCAATTTATTAGATCTTATTTTAACCACTTGTTTCTAAGTATCTGCTATTGAGATGGCTTTTTACAGTGGTCGACCTGTTGCTCCTGCTAGGTTATGCGCACAATAATTCGACTCTGCGAGCCACAATTGCATTCTTGATGGGCTCCACAATACCGCTCTTGACAACAAAGTTTGACAGCAAATTTAGACAGCATATTTTTTTATTGACAGTCGCAAATTGTTGAATGTAAAATCGAATGTAGTGCATGGCCTAATTGGTACATGGTGAATGCAAAAAATAGTGGCCAATTGCACGCACCTTTCATCCACCGCAGCAGGTTGCGTAGCCTCCAGGCGCTCTGCACTGGCTGGTGCAGTGGCTGCCCCAGGGCTCCACCAGGCAGCAGCCTTCCTCCCCAAAGCCATCAGCAGCATGCCAGCCATGGCCACCATCGCCACTGCGGTACAGGTTGCGCAGATGATGGTCACCCCCACAATGAAGGAGCTGGGCCAGGGGCCTGGAAACTGGGGATTTGGTATTTGGGACTGGGGATTGGAGGCTGGCGCGGGCTTGTGTGCAGGCGGGGCTGGGTCCTTCGCCGCCATCCGCAGCGCCTCGGGTGGGGCGTCGGGGTGGTGTGGGTGCGCCTCTATCCACTCCCGACATGCGGCGCGCAGCTGGTACACTGGGGTGAGCACTGTTGGGTCAAGTTTCTGGCGCGTGACTGGGCAGGTGGGCCCATTCAGTGCAAAATGCTTCTGGATGGCCGCTCGCTCGTATGTCCTCCCTGATTGGACCACCACTGGCTCCCACATGACACAGGAGGTGATGGGGCACTTGTACATGTCGGGTGGGGGAGGGTCATCTTGGTGTGGCAATGCTGGTGCCTACATCAAGGAATGCGCACACATGGTTTGTGATTTGTACTAATTGCATCATTCGCCTACAGGTGTACACCTCATGGAATAGGCAGGTGGTTAAGTTGGTCCATTTGATGCCAGATGCCGTTTTGAAACCTGCAGGTTATACGAGCCTACTTACCCAGAATAGACAGATTCAAGCCCATTCATATATTTTCCATGCTTCAACCCTCGTCACACAGTGCCTCGCATCACACACAAACCTCTAAACCCTAAACCCTAACAGTGCCATGAATGCTGCACAAAACCCTGACTTCTGAGACAGAGTGCCGGGCATGGCGCCCAAAACCCTGAACCCTCAACCCTGAGACGCCAGTGCCACGCATGGCGCAGAAAGCAGCAGGCTGTTACGACAGCTATGAAACTCACCTGATCCATGGCTGTGCTTGTGCTGGCCCTTGATTGCAGTTACCCCCTTGTGGCCCACTGCGTTGCAAGTTGGCCCAAGTGCTCCACAGCTGAAGTCTACGGTACTGGAGTGCCTTGTGGTGTGGTACTTGTGCCGTTGTCCCCACTAAGCTCCTGCATTAAGGATACTCTTGATGCCATGCTCCAACCCAGAGGCAGTGCAAGCATGAACGCGAAGGAAAACCTTAAACCCTAGACGCTCGTTCCTCAACCCTAATCACCCCCCCAAAAAAAGACAAGGTTGAATACGCCCCCGCTGAACACAAACCACCTTGTTAGGACACAATTGGTGGGGGAAAACCACAGACCACTTGAACCAAGACATCACCTTAGCCACGAGGTCTTCAAGCTATGCTCTGCAAGTTAATAACTGAATCCAGGTCGGTTAACCAGTAGCAAGCCCCACAAACGTTCCCGAATGCTCAGTTTTGGAGTCAAACCGCTAAAGAGACGTGCACGGGCACCACCGTGTGGACGCAACTTGGCCTAGGTATGGTAACCAAAGCTGGGGTAACTTGGTGCAGGCCCTGGTACAACGAAACTAGCTGTGTGCAGACCCTGCAAGGCTCTCTAAACCTTTACACAAAAGAATTACAATGCAGCTCGACAGCCGTATGTGCCTGTGCCAAACCGGGGCAAGGTTGGCAGCAGCAACCGCTCGGGAGGTGCAGGCCAAGGAATGCCACCTGTATAGGTGGTGGTTTCACCTACCGGTAAACATGTTTCACCTACCCAAGATGGCTGTTAGCACCTTGCGTGGCACGTAACGCACCGTACCTTTACAGCGTTCGCCGGCAGGATACGGTATACCCACGCTGGAACTGTAGAACTGGACGCTGTACGTACAGACGCGCCACCTGTGTTGCCCTTTTGCGAATTGTTATGCAATTTGAAACGTGCGGAGACTTTGCTCAACCAGCAGGCAGGCCAGGTGTCAACTCGGCTAATGCTGTCTTGCAATAAGAAAATGGCAGGCTACAAAAGACCCTCATATCATGACGATGCGGTGGTCTCCTCAAGGGGTGCACAATAGACAGTTGTCAGCCGAACCCTACCATAGGGTCCAGACAAGCCATACCGGTGACTGGGTCCAGACAAACCGTGCATCCAAGGGCCTTGGATGCATTGCCACTTTAGGCAGAAGCTACCCTACCTGCGCTTCTCCAATTTGGACTCTGGGTGCTGCCTGCAGTTCCAATTCAGTCTGCAGGCACCTTGATGGGGTGCAAAGCAAGCTCTCCAGGAGGCTGATCTGGACAGCCGTGCACGCCCCTGCAGGCTCCCAGTGGGGAGGAAACAGTGGTTCAAGCACTGAGGCTGGCTTATTTAAGAGCATGCTGGCGGTGGGCGGGACTGTAACAGTTCTTCAAGCTGGTGAATATTTCACGCGCTCATTATGATGCGTGTGCCATCAGCCTAAGTGGCTGAGCGCGCGCCATCAGCCAATCAGCTAAATCAGCCACAGAGTGACTCCCGGGAGAAAGGAGATGGAGAGACAACACCGCTCATGGAGCACGACATCGCTGCCCATGGGCCTTCAGGCTAAGCCAACATTTCTTCCGGATTATATCACATCGACAATGTCATCATCATTATCGCAGACTTTGCACATGCTATGAAAACTTGAAATGTGGAATTGTCCCCAAGGGACCAAATCGTCCCAGGGACCACCGATAGTAGAAGCAAAATCAGCAGGACGGCAGGTCCCTCGTAATCTTGAACCCTATAGTATAGTAAATTAGAACGTTTTTTAGGCTTGATGTCACCGACAGTCCAAGTCATGGCACCTAAAACTAAGGGAGCTGCGCATTTAGCTAAACACCGCGGCATGCAATCAAAAAAGCATACTGGTAAAACCAAGGTGAGGAACCCATGGCAACCCAGGTGCGTATAAATGCGTAGAGCAAAACCCTTAAAATGCTGTAACGAAAACGATTGCGACACCTTGCTAAAAGGGGCAACAGCCTGCACAGCAGCCCAGATACCAGACTGCTGTGGGTTGAACTCTATTTTAAAATATTAAACTCTTCAGCACTAAGCTACCTATTCATATATTTCTGCAGTATAGAACGAACAGTACTGCCATTGCAATTTGCAATTCACAGGCATCAGGGATTGACTAATTTCCTACTAATTTACCACAGCTCACAGAGCATGCGATTCAAAAGGGGCCAGCTGTGCACAGACTAGTCATGGCCATACCCAAGCTCAACATCAACACAGGCTGCTTGTTGTGCTTAAGGCGACAAACAGTTTGGAACTCTAGTAGCTGTAGCGCAAGGGGTGGCACCTGTTCAGATGTCCCAGGGATAGCCATCGGTCACTCATCTCCATTGTCCGTAATCTTGGACTTGCGGCGTACATTGCGCAATATGCACAATACACAATCACCCTCAAGTGTCACCAACACAATAGCTGCAATACGCTAGGTTCTGCTAGGGTTTCACCGCTAGGTTCTCCACCGGCGCACAAAACCCACAGTATCACGTGTCCTCGCTGCAAACATCAACCCTATCAACCCTTAACGGGGCTGCACTTGCTAATCCCCGGTGCATACCTCACCAGCTCCTCCCCAGACCCACAGACAGTGCACCCCTTCCAGGGGTTGCACGCGCTGCATCCCAGCTTGGCGCTGCACTTGCTGCAGTTATTGAAACCCTTAGGGTCCCCGAAGTAGCCCCTGGTGCACTTGGTGCAGGGCGTGGATCCCTTACAGGTGCCCGCGCAGTGAGAGCACGAGGCGCAGGTGCCGTCCCCGTTGTTGGCGCGGTTTTTGAGGCAGGTGGTGCACACCTTGGCGCCACTGATTGCGGTGAATGCGGTGGCGCAGCCGGTCCAGGGGCTCCTGAAAAGTAGGAGAAGTGGGACACTAATTACTCCTAAAAGATGTAAAATACTGCTGGTTGCCGGCATTCTCGTAGTACACCAATTAGCGCATTGAGTTGTGTTGGATCATGATACGAATAGTGCTAGATTATGATATTTTTCAAAATTCATTGAACTCTGCGACGAGATAAAATGGGTAGCACGAAAGTGCGGTAAGCGGCACGACTGGTTGGCCACCATCTGCCACACTGGAAACAGTGTCCGTTAAGCTTTGGCTCTAGGACTGGGGTTTGGCATACCCAGACATGCTAACCTGGCTTCAAAGCTGGAAAGCAAATACTTACTTACTTACTTACTTAGTGCTAGATTATGATAATGGCTATAATGCCCAGCTCGCTGCGGTGAAGGTCGTGGCGCAGCCAGTCCAGGGTATCCAGGGCCAAATACGCACAGCCTTGCAAATTCTGATATGTGGGATGTAGAGTTTAGGGTTTAGGATTAATTCAAACCATTCTGGTCCACAGTACAAAAACGCACAGCCATGCACATTCTGATGTTTAGGATTTTAAGACTTTAGGATTCAGGGTTTAGGGTTTGAGGATTTTACCCTGCGCGCTCGATGCATCTAGACGTCCCATAGGAGTTGCCGCTCTTGCTGTGGTCGCTGTACAGCACGCGCCCCTCTGGGCATGACTTACACCCCTTGGCCCCGCACGCGTTGCAGTGTGCTGCCTTGCATGTGCGGCAGTTGGGCTGGCCAGGGATGTGGAAGGATCCCTTGGGGCACGACACATTCTTGAGGCACTTGGTCTTGCCGTTTACAGGGAAGGGGTAGTAGCCAGTGGCGCAGGTCTTGCAGCCCTTTGCGTCGCAGGTTTTGCACTTGGGGTCAAAATCGGTGCAGAGCCTGATGGCGCCTGTGAAGAGTTGGGAAAAGGGGGATTAGTCGAAATCAGTGCAGACCCTGATGTCGCCTGTGTAGGGTCAGGCAAGTAGGAATTAGATTGTGCATTACTGTATAGGGATAGGCAACTGCAACAGCAACAGAGTGGGCGTTTGTTAGAGTTTAGGTCTAGAGTTCAACACCACCTGCACACACTAGCATGTGAATGTCTGAGGCTTCAAATAACGTAAGAAGTGAATCAGGGGGGAAATAGCATGTGCAATAGTGAGGCCAACAAGGAATTTGGCCCCTGTGTGCGCACATGTGGGAAGCAGGGACACGGCAGCTCATGCATGTGGTTAATACCAAATGCGCCTGCATACATGCTACCTGGCCTCTCAGCTGGAATGCATGCACTTACTTACATGGGCAATGGCGTCTGGGCTGCAGGCGCAGGGTCTAATGCAGCATAGGGTTTTTGGAAAGTTTGCCCGCCGCCGGTGTACTCACAGGTGCAAGGCAGCTCCCATTTGAGCTGGCACTGGGTGCATGTGGTGAACCTGTTGCTGAAGCCGTTGGGCCCCGAGCAGCCTTTGGGCACATCCCCTTGGTTGTTGAATATTGTAGAGGCCAGGTAGACCGTGACGGGTGCCACCCAAATGGTGGGGTTGGCCTTGCTCCTCACACAGGTCACCACCTTGTTCAGGCCACAAATGATAAAATGAATGAATAAACAAACAATCGAACATATATTGAAGAAATAAAGGAATGAATGAGTAATCAAGTCACCACCTTGTTCAGGCCATGAGCAATTACGTGAAATAAACAGACAAGTTGACAAGTAGATAAATCAGGAAATGGACAAGAACATGTAATTGATTACCTTGTTCAGGTCATAGGCCGCAGTCGAAAAGCCGGAGTCAGTAAACACATACGGAGGACCCCCGCCATAACGCGGCACTTCGGACCTGTAAGTGAAATAGACATATAATAAGTAAATAAACAGGTACACAGCCAGTCGGAGTTAGTTGATCAAGAACACACATATGGAGGACTAGAAGGACCCCCGCCATAACGCGGCACTTCAGACCTGTCAATGGATACATAGGTCACAAGTATAATAATAGAGGAAAAACACCAATTAATTATTGGACTAAATTCACAGCCTATCCTTGAGCACGCGGGTAACGCGCGAGGAAGAGGCTTTCAGACCTGCAAATTAAATCATATATATACATACATAATTAAATGAATATATAATAAAACCAACCAGATAATGAACGAAAAAAGACACAGCCTGTTTTGAACATGCGCGGGGAAGGGGCTTTCGGACCTGTAGAGGGACTTGCCGCAGGTGCCTTTCCCATTGTCCAGGCGCCAGTCCAGCACTCGCGGGTCGGCATAGCACTGGATGGCGGTGGTGATGGTGATTTGTGGGGCCTTGATGCTTGCTGACGCGCCTGTGCCCACCTGTTGGCAGGCGCGGGTGGTGTGTTAGGAAACAAAGGTATTAAAAAGAAGAAGGAAGAAAGAAAGGGGACGCACAAAACAGGGGCCGCTGTCTCGCTGTCTCGCTCCAGGGCTCTGACCATCGAGAACGGCTGGTCAAGCCCAGGCCTTAGCCAATGCCTTATAGTCTTAAGGATCTATCATCATTTTATACCCCTTGCTTCCAAGTGAACAATATACACAGTCCCTGATACACAAATCCGGTCCCTTCTTTGCCGAAATTTGGGATTTTCACCTTCTGGCAGGCGCGGGTGGTGTCAAAGTTAAAGCACGAGTTTGCTGTGATGGGGTATGGCGGATCGCCCTGCTCAGCAGTTCCTAGGGTTTTCCCGCCGATCACGGGGCAGACCTTCTTCTTCGCCGTTTTGTCACAGTCTGCAGGTGCGGGTTCAAAGGTATAGTTAATGGGATGGATCTCCAAGCAAAACGATTTCATATGGGCATGTGATACATCGATTACGTTTCATTATGGGTGTGGGGATTTCACTTGACATGCGCATATGCGTGCATGCCTGTTGGGGCAAATCAGATTGTTGGGCATCAGGGTAGCGATCAGCAATACAAGCGGGCCTGCAGACACCGACCACCATCCAACCCCATGCAACCCTGCATCCTCCACAGCATGGCAACATATGATCGGCACAGTCTGTGGTACAAAAACCACAGTATAAGGCACCATGGAGAACCCTAAACCCTAAACCCTCACCACCAGCTGTTCCAAAGAATGGACCGGATTCATCCACCAGGGACCGCCGTGAGAACTGGTCACCTGCACATCATTAAGAGGGGGGAAAACAATGATAGTAGGTCCTCTTATTAATCTTATTTGTCCTTGGTAAGTCACAGTGTCAGGCCGGGGAAGCAAGTTTACAGAGTCAGGACTGCGGGTGTGTTGTGGCTGTGTGACTTGTGCAACTTGTGCCATTCACATTGTGGAATGCTGCATCTGACCCCTTATCATGGCATGCACATACACCCACATCATGCTAGGCTTGCATGACATTGTTTCTCAAACTATCTGTACCTGAATAAGGCATCATTGAAATACCCTATGAAACCATCTTATGTACCTGGTTAGAAGACCAGGCGCGTGACATGCACCTCTGAGAGATTAGAGAGACCCTAGAGACCCTACACTGCGGATGGTATGGAACCTATGCCTATGCGTGTGAAAGTTTGGGAGTACCGCCTCAATTTGCTTACTTTCTAAGATGGATTTCAATAGGATTCCCTTTACCATATGGCAAGATAAGGTGTCCAAAAGATATCTACTGATAACTGATAACTTATCAGTAGATATGGCCCGCAGCGGTTTTGAGACCCTAGATAAGGGTCACCCAGGGATCTCACAGGGACCAACCGGGCGCGACATCTAGACCCATAGACTTTAACCAGTGCTCACAAACCACTATTGTACGCGAATAAGTAGGCGTCCTTATGTCTAGGTAACCTGCCCCTTCGCAGGGCCAGCCACTGCCTCTACTGCCACGTAGCAGCAGCAGTACTAGTCCTATAGGCATCCCCGTCGCTCGCGCCAGGTCTACAGACCACATTGGGAAAACAGCCTAGCAACTACCTGTTTCCTCGCGGGCTTTTACCGGTGAGTACTAACCTTGAGCTGCTGCAAGGAAGGGCGCAGCGATCACCAGCCAGATGGTCACCACCACTGACACTGACGTGGACTGCATTGTGGACTTCGGAATGCCGTGGGTGTGCTCCAGGGATGGGATGGACTGGAATGGGTGAAACAGCCGGGAAAGCTAGATATCTGAGAGAGAGGTTGGAATGACAGCAAGCAACCAAGTCCTGGTAAGGTCTGTGAGGCCGTAAGGAGGCGATGGTGGGGTTTGGGGTCACGTTCCTCACTGCTGGGAAGGCCCACCTAGCTCACCGGCCTACTGTGAAACTAAGGTCCTACACCTCCCTATTGATTCGCATCGCCAAGCACAAATGTAAAAGGAGTTGCAACAGGGCTTCGAAATCTAGCTACGACAAGAAAGGGCCAACTGTGTGAAGGATATATATGTACTTGCCTGCAAACCTGGAGATTTTTAGTACAGAATCGATGCACAAGCGATGACAATTACAGGCGTTTACAATTGAATCCTACTATTAACCAGGAACCTTCCTTCCTATTTGGTTTTTTAATTTTTATTATTGACCACACCCCTGTAAAGTTAGGTTTACAAAGTCGATGTAAATCTAATTGATATACCGTACATATCTAGAATCACTAAGTAGGATCCCAGTCCGGAGCTGCCAAGAACCACTATCTGTATGGATGGGTGTACGGGGTGTGGGTGTGGGTGTGGGTGTGGGTGTGGGTGTGGGTGTGGGTGTGGCGGTGCTGAGGGCTACGCAGATCCTAAACCCTAAAGAGTGTGTTAGACTGCATGTAATGCATGGCGGCGCTGGGGACGGTGTGGCACCTGCTTTTCAGGGGTATATTGCACAAAACATTGATAAGAGACCGGTCGCAGAGTGCAGAATCTGACAAGATCTAAGCTATGCAATATGCGCGGCATGCAGCAGTCCTGCAAAGTTTCTCGCACTACATGCTGCTCTTGTTTTGGCTGACTACCATTGCAGCATTGTCTACTTGCAGGTTATTACACTGCACTTTGTACTGCAATAGTACATTTACTGTGGGCGCTGGCGATTGCAGTCCAGCGCTGGGGCACAAATCCTGACCATCCCTTGCACAGTCTGACCACAGCCATGCTGACAGCTGCAGTGCACATATATCCATACTCATATGTTTGAACAGTACGTGCTGAGCTCCCAGGGCATTCATGCGTATATGCTTTGCTTTGAACTTCAAAGCAAAGCAAATACTGAGTAGAGGGGTCCAACCAGGGGTACCTGGATGAATTTGAATATTTGAAGCATGCTGCCATATTGCTACCTACGTGGTATTTGATTTTGGGGCCTTGTGTGTGAAAACTGGGGACATTTTGGGGGAAAAAAGGGAAATAGTGTAACAGCCTGATCAGCTGTCACTACCTGTATTTCAGAAATTCCAGGAAATTTCATGAGGGTGAAAGGGCAAGCACTAGAGCAACCCTGACAGAGCCCACCTGTGGCCAAGTGGCATCGCTGGCTATCATCAGCTGGCGTGCAGCTTGCAGTCAGGGTACGCAGTGCTGATCTTACCTTTGCACAGCAGAGCTTGCACATAGTTCAAGTCCAACAAAAGAAGGCACACGCAGTATCTTTTCGATACCAGAAACGTTCAATACACCTTATATAGTCTCATACTGTTACAATCATTGCACTAGGCTACAGAGGCTACATGCATGTACCAGGGCACGCGTTCACTGAGGCACGCGTGTGTTGAGGAACGGGTACATTGAGGTGCCACCCTTTTGCTGACTAATAGCCTGCTTAAAACAAACCTGGTGGTGTCATACAGTACTGCACCCTGACGCATACGAATGGGTGAGACTGCCCCCTAGCGTGGTCTCATGCTGAGCAATGCATCAGGGTAGCAGCACTTTGGTCCAGAGGTTGAACAACCAGTCGCCGGGAAGGGTTACTGGCTCTATGTATATGCCCAGCCAGTAGCCACTGATGTCTCCGCCAAGGACATCCTTTGCGCAGAAGGAGGATTTACCGCTGTCGGCGGATGTCGACAGAAGCTTCCAGGCATACATCTGGTCAGCGTGGATGGGGGCGGAGGTACCGACCATGGTGAAAGACACCCTGCAAGCATATGGATGGCACTGTAAAGGGTTTAACCATGCAATGCATGCACACACCGCCCTACGTGCCTTTGGGCGGTGGAGTCTATGCATCACCATCCGTGACTGAAGTCACCGCTACCAAATTCAACAATGACTGAGTCCCAGGAAGGGGTGGTGAGGGCAGCCTATTCCCAAACCCAACTTGCAACTGTGTTCACTTAATGAAACACACGGCACTTTTTTTTAAAAAATGTATTAATTTCCACACATATTTCCACACCTACTATATCCAACGCTAATGGCCGTGCAACCATGGGCCAACCACATCAACCACATACTTGGCATTTGTTGGTGCCACTGTACATGATTGCAGCGCATGCTCCACTTCTTTTTAATTTGTAATATTAATTTTTTTATTTTTGGCATTTGTTGGTGCCACTGTACACGATTGCAGCGCAGGCTCCCATTTTTAGAATGTTACTTTTGTTTTATTTTTTGTTGTGCAGTATGTGCAGCCCATGCTCCTATGCCCCACGCACCATGCTGCCGAGGAGGAGCTCTGATTAGGGCCAGCATCCACCACCTCCGATGAGGAGCTCTGGTCGGGGCCCACATCCACCACTCCAGAGGTGGCCACCAGGTCCCCAAAAGGGCTGTCAAGATGCAGCTCCAGCTGGTAGGAGGTGGTAGATTTCAGCTGAGGCTGGATCCACACATCGATCTTGTCCACATACAGGTTGTCCAGGGTGCTGAGCAGGGTGAAGGTCTGGCCGATTGCACCATCGATGTTGGAGCTAGTTGGGTTGGCGCAGGAGACAGCCACATCCAGCCCTGCACAGCCGCATGCACACACAACTATTCATTAATTTCTAATAAGTGCCACGGAGGATGGGGTGCTAGTCCGGGTGGCTCATGTGCAACATAAAACATTACAATTTCATTTGTAAAGAATGAATAGTAACACATTTTTGATGCCGATGTGCATATGCTGTGTAAATACATGTGTGTTGGGGCAGCCACATCCAGTCCTGCACAAGCAGTCACACACACAGTCAATGCTTGTCATGTGGTGCTGCAAAATGCATTTGCCTTCCTTAACCAACGCGCCTGTTGCGTAGATATTTATTTATTTATATTTTATAATTAAATGTTATAATTAAATTTTACAATTAAATTTTACAATTAAATTTCACAATTTAATTCTATTTGCATATGCCGGTGCGGCCGTGACCTTCGCGCTGGTTGCACTGCTGGTCTGCACATATCGTGGTCAGAACTGCACAGGGTATATAACCCCCTCTGGGGAAACACGCTACATTTGACTGATGTAGTGGCCTGGGTGGTCGCGTATATCCGTGCCTATGGCGCCGCCTGGCTTGTTACGAATGGTTTAGGTACATGCATTCATGCGTTTCAGCGAGGTGAGCAGGGGCTTTACACGACAATTAGTTAGTTGGTTAGTCACATGCAATCCAGCAATACAGTAAATACAGCCAAATTAGCAGTCAGTCTTGCACATGCGGTGCCACGCAACTCTATGCTGGCACTGTTCGAACCATCTGTTGAAATTACGCGACTTGAGGTCCTGCTGGAGTAGGTCAGCCCATGTGGCCCTTGGCTTCCTTATCCCTTGGCTCTACACGATGTCATCCGGATATCTTGACTGGTGTTTTTAAGTGGGTTTAATTACTATATCATGGCTGTGAGTTGGCATGAGTGTTCAGGATTTATCATACAAGTTCTTATAACACAAGGACATATGCGCTGAGTCATATGGCTCAAATGCATAGCGTACATAGCGTGCACGCTCGTATGTAGCAGTGGTTCATGGTTTATTAATTTTGTACCATGTCTTACACGGTTACAAGTTCATTAATGAACATTCTTGTCAAGTTGTCTATCACCAATAACACCAATTAGCGTAGAGGTAGGGTAGTTTAGGTAGTTGGGTGCAGCCGTAGCAGGTGTGGGTGCACCCACCTATCCTACCCCTATCTCTTGCCACAGCAGGTGTGGCGATGATAATAGGGGAAATTGAAGAGGGGAGGCAGGGCTGTCACACCTGGTGGTGCAAAAGGTGACGATGAGGAGGTCGGCGGCGGTGGTGAAGGGGAGGGCGGAGGTGGGGGCGACGGGGAAGGGGGCGGTGGTGGTGAAGGGGAGGGCGGAGGTTGGGGCGATGGGGAAGGGGGCGGTGGTGGTGAAGGGGAGGGTGGAGGCGGTGGTGAAGGGGAGGGTGGAGGCGGGGGCGATGGGGAAGGGGGCGGCGGTGGTGAAGGGGAGGGCGGAGGTGTGGGCGGTGATGGGGGTGGTAGCAGCACTTTGGTCCACAGCTTGAACAGGTAATCCTTGCCCGGCTCTGAGTAGGTTCCTAGCCAGTAGCCATTCCCGGGGATGACATTGGGGCAGAAGGAGAAGGCACCGTTGTAGGCGGATGTCCTCACCAGCTTCCATGCATACACCTGGCCAGCCTGGATGGGGGCGGAGGTGCCGTCCATGGTGAAAGACATCCTGCAAGCATAAGGATGAAGCTGTTGAGGATTGAATCTGTATGCGCTGTACTATAATGTGGATTCTGTACTCATTCTACTTTGCCCCAGGTGCTTTTTATTTGTCACCATGCTGGCAGCTGCGTGTGTATTGACAAGAGCTGGCTCTTGTCACTACACATTTAGGGAAAACAAGGCCTTCTTTTCCCTAGATGCTAAACATGAACAATACCTGCATCGTATCTCAATCGCTTGGGACCATCAAATGCACCAATGCCTCATGCACCACCAACAACATCCAACCTCAGTGGATCTCCCATATGTTGGCACATGACTGCACCCCAGTCCCACCCACCATGCTGCTGAGGATGGGCTCTCGTTGGGGTTCACATTCACCACCTCCGAGGTGGCCACCGGGGTCCCTCCAGGGCTGCCAAGATGCACCTCCAGCGTGTAGGAGGTGATGTAGTACAGGTTAGGCTTGATCCACACATCAATCTTGTCCACATACAGATTTTCCAGGGTGCTGAGAGGGGTGAAGGTCTGGCCAATGGCGTTGTTGATGGCATAGTTCCCAGTTGGGTTTGCGCAGGAGACGGCCACATCCAGCCCTGCACAGGCGCAACCAACGCGATCACCTGTTTAAGAGTGCTGCATGTTTCTAATGCTGAATTATGGCGTCACACACGTTGATATTGTACAGGATTGCCGCTAAAACCACTTCTGTGGACCGGCTGCAAATATTCATCATGGTCTTTATGGTAAAAACTATGTAATGTATCAGGATTGTAAACAACTTGCCAACTTGCCATCCAATCCTTAGGGGATCGTTCCGTGAACCCTAACTGTCATCTACACTGCTTTTTAACCTTTAAACCAAGGGGTATATAGAAAGAGAGTATATCGAAAGAGATCTTCCCCTTCTTCTATATACCTCTTGTTTAAACCTCAGAACTAGACATATTTTCTTAACCCCGGGGCAAGGGTGTATTACATGAATTTCAACAAAGCGCAAATAATGTTTGCCAGCGAATGTAGATGATCCTTTCCAGCTATTTGCGCTGCTATGCATGTGACACAAGGGCATGCATAAGGCTGTACATTGGTATGCGGGTTTAGGATGTAGCATACAGGATTTTGTAACACAAGTACAGACTCTGCGCAATTGTCTCCACCTCATATGCATAGCGGACATAGCGTGCACGCTTGTATATAGCAGTGGTTTAGGGTTCATCAAATTTGCAGCATGGATTTCACGGTTACATTGTACTTGTCAAGTTCATTGGTCAACCTCCAGTCAGGGTAGCGGAAGGGTAGGTGGGTGCAGGTGTGACAATGATAATGACAAACTGAGGAGGGGAGGAAGGGCTGTCACACCTGGTGGTGCGGGAGGGGGTGGTGGCGACGGGGAGGGCGACGGCGGTGTAGGCGGTGGTGAAGGTGATAGTGGTGGTGGGGGCGATGGTGAAGGGGGCGGCGGTGGTGAAGGGGATAGTGGTGGTGGGGGCGATGGTGAAGGGGGCGGCGGTGGTGAAGGGGATGGTGGGGGGGGGGGCGGTGGTGAAGGGGGCGGTGGTGGTGAAGGGGATGGTGGAGGTGGGGGCGATGGTGAAGGGGGCGGCGGTGGTGAAGGGGATGGTGGTGGCTGTGGAGACGGTGGGGGGAGGGCAAATGACACCAAGTCAGACCCGTCCTCTGTTGTCCCTAACACCACCAGGCAGAACCCTGCTGTGCCAACTGTTGTCTCATCAAAGCCCATTAGCGGCGTAGTGTAATTGTGGCCGGCTGCACTGGTGAATTGCAGTGCGCAAGAGAACCACGTGGATCTCTCATAATCCCCCACGTAGCGGCAGTAGTCAACGTTGCCTTCTCCAGCGCACCTGTTGAAAACAAACAAACTAATGAAGCAAAGTAGAAAATCAGGTGATTATGTGATTCTGTTTTATATATATTTTTTATCATTATTTTTAACTACTCTCCTCATGTAAAGCCAGAGGGCGTTGGTGAAGGAAAAAGCAGAGTGAAGGAGAGCCACAATTTGTGACAAGGGCATTTCATTCATCCACATGTCCCTACCGTTGGCGTACCTGGCATCATACCAGCCTCGGGGAAGGGTGTCATATCCGGTGTCGGTACCGGTGATGGCACGAGGCGATGATGGGGTCAAGGGAGAGGGTGGTGGCGATGGGGAGGGCGGCGGCGGTGGTGACGGGGATGGTGGGGGTTGAGGAGGCGTCGGTCATGTGATCGATCTAGGCACAGCGCCGCCGACGCGCAATAAGGCGCGCGATGGGACAGATGCTGATTTTCGGGATGGGTTATGCGGCGAGCCACCTCGGGGGCCGCCTCCGCGCGCGCGGCTGGGAGGTGACCGGGACGACGCAGGACGGGCGCGAGGGCAGTATTGCCTTTGCCGACGAGGCCGCGGTGCTCGGCGCGCTGCGCAGCGCGACGCACATATTGTCATCAGTGCCGCCCGCCGAGGGCGCCGCGAAAGGTCGGCTCGTCGGCGACGTCGATGCGGCAATTGGCAACGGCATGCAATCTCAACGTCGCCGCGCTCTACCACTACTTCGAATCGAAGGACGCGCTGCTCGCAGCCGTGGTCGAGGAGCGCCAGTACGGCGCTCGGCTCGCGGAAATCCCTCCGTTGGATCCGGCGGCGACACCCACCGATCGGCTGGCGGCCGTCTTCACCACCATGTGGGAAGGAGCCATCGCCGAAGAGGCCGTGTGGCGCCTACTGCTCGGAGAGGGATTGCGC